>CM056844.1:1325000-1357500 GCA_029853015.1 Chelidonichthys spinosus | reverse complement strand
TAGAAAATCATAAAAAAGGAAGGAGGCTTGGATACGGGGCCACGCGTTACACGTTTGCAGACACTGGGAGCGACAATAGCCGGGATAATTCACACGATTGGCTGGATGAGGGGGGTATCTGGGTACTTTTAAGCCGAGGCTGTTACAGAGACACACAGCTAGAGCTCCTCGCTCCGTTCAATAAGTGGTGCAGGAGCGCTGGAAAGGAGGAGATCTCCTCCTGGGAGCCACGTCTCTGTTTGCTCGTGCAGCTCGGTGTGTTTGCAGGTTGAGCAGTGAGCTGGTCAAACAGGGAAAGTCCTGGAAACGGGGATGCTTAACTGGTGCTGATGGGAAGGATGGAGGGTGGAGGATGGAGGGTGGAGGGTGGAGGTCCCAGGAAGAGGAGAAGGAAATCAGGAGTAAAAAAGGGAGGGATGGAGCCTGCAATCATGCAGACAGGCAGCACAAGCTCTCAGACACGTCTGACATACCTATTTAATCCAACAGCAGGGGGTGCAGACTGTGGCTGCAGGGCACAATGCTGTGTGTGTGTGTGTGTGTGTGTGTGTGTGTGTCGGAGATACAGACACACGCCTCTCATCTGTGAAACGTCTTTGAACAAGGTCAGCAGAAGACAGGAAGTGAACGGCTGAGTGTGTGAAAACAAACGGAGGAGGAGGAAGAAAGAGGAGGAGGAGGAGGTCTGCTCAGAGGTGAGGAGCAGTGTGAATGGTGCAGTAGCTCCCCCCTCCCTCCTCCCTCCCCCCTAAGATCCCCCTGGAGGACTCGCTCCCCGCGGCGGGACAAAGCCAGACGAGCCACGCCTCAAACGCGATTTCAACCCGGACACAAAAACCCGCTGCACTGAGCTCATTAGTCACGACTGCTTGTTTCCAGTGGTTACATATTTATATATAATGTATATAATGTGAATATATATTAGGGAGCTCAGTGGTTTGTTTTTATTTATTTCTTTATGGTTACAGAGCTCCTGAAATATGAAACATTCTGGACTAATTTGGTTCAACATCTCAGATCCTCCGTTCACTTTCATTTGATTCTGATGAACAAAGGAAACATTTAAACATACACTTAAAGGACGGTTACATTTATTATTATAATTTGTATATTTTTAAATTAAATTATGTATGAAGTGTCTTTTGACATGACGTTTATATGAAAAAAAAAAGGATGTTTGTTTGATATTTAAACAGTAAAACGACGGTGATCTGCATCAAGATGACATAAATAGCTGAGATATTGTTATTTCCAGAACATCTGGTGTTGTTGGGCTGCAGCAGAGGTTTGATGTGGCCCATTTTCAGCTCTGCTGCTCAGGTAGATGCAGGTATTCCTTTAATCCGGCCTCCCCTCCCTCCCTCCCTCCCTCCCTCCCCCTCTAATCTCCCACCTCTCTTTCACCCCGACTCTATTCAGCTCCTCGGGGACATCGCAGCCTTCCCTCAACTCAGTCTGAATAGGAGACGACCCGAGGGAGCAGGAGGGAGGAGAACCAGGATTCACCTCACAGACGAGCCTGACAGTACTCACGTGCATGAGGGAGTAGTAGGACTGTTTGCCGGTGTAAAACAGGAAGTGGAACGGCCGTCCGTCTGCTCCCCACTGGACAGCTTCACAGACAGACAATCAGGTTACGCCACGCTCACGGTCCCGGAGACTTATATTCTAGTTATTAAAGCACAGACTTCATACCTCTCTGCCTGGGAAAGATCTCCTCTGGATGCTGGAAACGGAAACAGAGTCAATCAAACGTCTAGTTTTATCATGGAAGTGAATGTAAAACAGTTTAATAGGGATTCCTAATTAAACTTGAAGGTCATCCATACAGACGAGGGCCAAGTGTTGGTACAGACGCACCTTCATGAGGGGCCGGGCTTTCTTCTCAAACAGGCCGGAGGGGAAGAGGTAGGCGATGCTCCTCTGCCGGGGAGAGAAGGAAGATAAAGGAATAAATAAAAAAAAGGACAAAGAACTGGCAGTTTGAGAGATGCAGATCAGGACAACGCTGACGTGTCCAAACAGCGGAGGTCACGCCAACGGACGTCACAGGAAGTGACAGAAGAAAAGAGGCGCAAGCTGCTCGCGGGTTCAAGGAAAGGCGAGTGTGATGTGTGTTAGTGTGTGTGTTAGTGTGAGAGTGTGTGTGTGTGTGTGTGTGTGTGAAAACAAGCAGGAAAAGACACGGGTTTCTGGGCCGCTTGACAGCGAGCAGAGGACACGCTGGACGTCCAACAGTTCACTCCAAGTTCACCCGTGTTATTAGCGGCGCTGCAGATGGCCCCCCGGAGGACGGTGTTGGCCCCCGCCACACTCATCATGGCAGTCTGTTCAACTCTTCTTCCTCCTCGCCGCTCCTCTTCCTCCTCTCCGCCGGCTCAATTAGCGAGGCAGCAGGTGCTGCGGGGAGGCGGCAGGTTGCTGCCTTTTAAAAAGGTTGTCAGAACCCCGCAAAGCAGGAAGAAAAGGGCTGGTGGAGAGTGTGTGTGAGGTGTGTGTGTGTGTGTGTGTGTGTGTGTGTGTGTGTGTGTGTGTGAGGGACAGGGAGAGAAGTTTGAGGGTAAAAAGAAAAGAGGGGAACAGATGAAGACACACCTGTGTTTCACCTGAGCCTCGGCTCAACGTGGCAGAGATCCCCGAGGGCCGACGGCCGAGGAAGAGAGAAAACTCCAAACCGACAAATAGTCTGAGGAGCTTTTTAAAAAGCGACAAAACTTTCTCTAGTGGAGATGAAACCAGGATTTAATTGACTGTTTAGTTGGTAAACGGGAAATTAATTTGCTAAAGGATGAGATATTCGGTTTATAATTATATAAAAGCAGACAAATGAAGCAAATCCTGATAATTCTTGATTAATTTTTTAAATGATGAGTAAAGTTTGCTTCATTTTCTTTTGGTCAACTAATTAAATTATTACTTCATCAAATGTTGAAACCAAACTATTTGTTTCAAATTGTATTTTTTGACATCTTATAGACAAAATCATGAATACATAATTATCTATAGTACTTAACTGATTAATTGTTTAATTAATAGTATTGTATTTGGTAAAATCTTATGTCTATGTCCATTCAGATGTTGCTCTCGTTTGAATAAA
Organism: Chelidonichthys spinosus; assembly: GCA_029853015.1. NCBI lineage: Eukaryota > Metazoa > Chordata > Actinopteri > Perciformes > Triglidae > Chelidonichthys > Chelidonichthys spinosus. The sequence continues at coordinate 1,354,403 of CM056844.1, read as the reverse complement.
GTAATATTTCCATAAATTAAATATGATTTGCCTCACAAAATGTGAGGAAAAAGTGACATTAAGCAGAAAGAATACAGAAAATGTTTGATGATTTGTTTGATAAAGGAAATAATAAATCAATGTGGATTTAGTTTCTATCTATCAACTGATCAATTAATTACCTGGAAGTCTCATCTTGTCTCAAAGCAATCAAAGTCCACCAAAGATTTTAATATTTAAAAGCTTAAAAAGATAATCGAAGTTTATTGTCAGTCTGGACTATGAAGAGTCTGGGTTCCTCAAGAGTCTGGGCTCTGAAGAGTCCGGACTCTTCTAGAGTCTGATCCGGCCTGAGGGATTTATCCCTCCTCACCCGTCCTCCCACATTTCCCTCTTCCCCTCCACACATCGAAGTCCGAGCTGCTCGCCGTCGCTTCGGCTTTCACAGCCGGCCGCCAACAGCTTTCTTCATTATTAGTGAGGGCCACCGGGGAGACCGGCGAGAGGAAAGTGGGAAATCACACTAAATGATCGGAGCAGCGAGGGCCGCTGTGTGTTGCCAAAAACCTGGAATAAGTGTGTGTGTGTGTGTGAGGGCCGTTGCTAATATCCCCGATGCAGCGGATTAGCCAGAGGTGGCCCCACCTGCCCGGTGCCGGTGGAGCGCCGACGCTAATGATGATGCTGATGTGAAGAGACCGCAGAGCTTTAAATAAAAAATACACACGTCTCCAGCAGCTTAATCAGTGTTTAAAAGGCTTTGTGGCTTTTCAAACGCTGGCTCATCAAGACAGGAAGATAAATGCTGGTCGGGCTGTAAAAGTTGTAGTTGTTTGAATAAGAAACAAAGATGTCTGTCCCTTAACTTTCAAGAACTTCACTTTTAAAATGATATATATATATTTCTTATCCAGCCAGCCTCATTCTTTAAATATAATGTATATTAAATTATATTAAATTATAACACATAGACTTTGCACTTAATAACATTATTCAGTTAAGCTGCAACTAACCAAATAAAAACAAAAACAAAAACGCTAGTAAACAATTTCTTCCTCTGTATTTTCCACCAAAACTTGCTTTTCACTATAACTGTGTCTTTTAAACTCCCTTAAGTTTCCTTCAGAAATTAATTATTGGCACGCTGTCTTCCCCCAGAAATATCCTTAACCAAAACTTACATCTTTAACCAAATATTAAAATGTCTGAGCCAAGCAGCTTCACTTCCTGTCCCACTTACTTTAATTTATTTATTTATTCTGTTGATTTAACAAAACCAGTGGACAATAAAAAGTCCTCGATTCATACAGGATGCCTCAAACCGACGTGGATACGCGACATACCCCGTCACCAGAGATTACGTCACGTCCCCACAGTAAAAACAACGATGCACTCACATCTATGTCCTCCTGGGTGAAGGTCTCCGGGTCCTCCCCCATCATGTTGGCCAGGTGCCGCTTCCCAACGTTGAACTCCTCCACCTGCTTCTGGACGAACTCCACCGTGAACTTCTCGGGTCCGGCGGCCGCCAGGTTCTTCCTGCGGAGGGCAGCGGTCACACACAGCTGCCGGCTCGGGACCTGGAGGAAGAGGAGGGCAGAGATGCTGTTGTTGTGGGATACGAAACGCTAGCAAAACTATGCTAACTTGCTAATTTTATGGTGCCGAAGTGTAGTCAAGGGTTCACTTATTTATACCAACACATCCACACGCCTGTCACACCTGTGTGAACTAAATGCGGCGTAGACTGGGTGTAAATTTAGTAATCCGTCAAGCTAGTTTCGGCTAACAGAAGCTGCAGTCGGATGCTAGCTCAAGGACGTCAGTATCGCTCCATTTCCTGTTTGTTTTATCTCCATAACTTGTTAGTTTATCGAAGACAAAATCAAACGTTACCTGCCGGCTGAAACGCGACGTCACCGCGTTCAAACTCGAGCTGCAATTCCCACATTTTCCCAAAACAGATCCCACGGTTCGCACGCAGGACGCCGCCATGTTTCTGTCTGTGGCGGAAGTTGTTCTACGTCACGTACGTGGACCGTTACTTATAGATTTTCAAAGTAAAACAAATGTTTTGAAATTATATGGCAGAAATCTCCAGATAGTCATCAGTCATTTATTGCTCCATCAAACATGTTATTTATTGTCTCAGAAATGTAAATAAATTGTTTATTTAAACAGGATCCACTTACTGTTATTATGAAAATCTACAATGGAACACGTCCAGCTTTTATTTTAAAATGAAGCCAAATAAAGCTTTGACCTCTGTGTATACTGATGTTTATTCATATTAATATGCGTTTGTATGTATTTTTGATTGTTTTTTAATGAGAATTTAAAATAAGATTGCTTAAACATCCACATCCTCTTTTTCACTATTATAATACTATTTATGGGAACTAAATTTGAAATGATGTCAATGGGTTCAATAAAGAATGTGATAAAATATTAAGATAAAAAACATGAGAAATGGAAAGGAAATGAAGAAATGGATTGAAGTGAATAAAAAACATAACAAAAACACATGTGAACAAAACCAGTTTCAAAAATAAAGAAGGGAATGAGCTGGATAATCCAAACCCTCTGACAGCAAACCACAGAGATGCATAATCTGCCTCAAAATGACAAATGAGGCGACTAAAAACCGAGTGAAGCACAGAGCATTTTAAAAACAATTGACTATTGTGACTTATTGGCTGTTTGATTTACACAGCTTTCTTTTTTTATCTCTCAGACATCAGTGCACATCACATCACAGCGTCACGGCTCATTGAAACCGCGTGTTGTTCAGCATGATCTTGGAAATTCAAAACATGCCGGCCACATGGAGCAGCTAAAAAGCTAAGTCTGCAATGATCCGGCACGCCAAAACTATTCCTCATGTCCTTTTTTTTAGGTTGTAAATTAACACCAGCTCTCGTCTGAATCTCAAACTACTTAAAACGTGTTTGTCTGCAGGTTAAAAAATAACTCATTCACCTGTCACTTTCACTTCTTTACCACCTGAAAGTGCAGAGATCATTAAATAGAAGAGTTTTATTCATATTGCATCTAAGCAGAGAGCAGAAGAGTTGACACCACATGATCAACATGTCCGGCGCCAGTACAAGTAATTCCTCCGACACACAACGATCTGAAACCACTTTGACCCCAGAGAGCCAATAACATGGACTTGTGAGGCTCTGGCCCACTTTCATGCGAACTGCATGTGTCTTCCATGTCAAACCAGCAGGGAAGCGCCAGTGTCACGCCACAGGATCCAACCGAGGTATCAGAAATAACACAATGAAGAAAATGCTCAGTCACCGTCTGCCAAGCGCGCTGGCACGGCTACACATAAAGCAGATTGTTTTGCATATGTGCGGCTCGGAGACGGATTAACACAACGTTTTGTGTGGATTCCTTTGGAAAGAGACGAGCACAAGATGCCACCTTCATCCAACTTTCCTCCAACATTCCTCCACGACTCTCATGCCTTGCTCAGCAGCTCGTGTGCATGTTTGGTTGCTTTTCTCTCTGGGGAAATTAAATGATAAAACAAAGGTTTTCTGGAAACAAAAATAGCTCAAAAGCAGGAAAACCCTCTTTTCTCTGTGACCCCTTTGACCTAATCCGAGGTCAAGAACATGAATCTTTGTTCATATGGATTCTCATAATATCTGAAATGAAACATCTTCATGGTTCACAATTAAAGATAATTATAAGGATGTAAGAGGACTTCCTTTGGAGAAGCTGTGTCTTCACTTAGATTCCTTTGATAGAGTTGAAACCAGGAACACGGGGAGATTAATCAAAGTGAAGGGGCACTGACTCCCGGCCCCGTGCCAGTCGATACGGACGCGTGGTTAATTTGCCCCGAGGAGGGGCTGTCGTCGGGCAGATGATAAACAGTGTTTGCCCCGTTTTGTGTTTTTTTTTTTTTAGCCATGAGCGCATTGCTCACCAAGAAAAATAGTTTCGACCCACGGCCCTCTAATTTACAGTTGTTGGAGGGGGGGACATTAATCACCCTTCTGCCCTGACAGCCGAGCCACCGGGGGTGGAGACGTTCGCTTGGTGGCCTTGAAAACCTGCAACTTACTGAAGGAGTCCGACACTGTCTTTTAATGAGAAGCAACAAAACGACGCATTCAGAGTGAAAACATGGAAAAAGTAAAAAAGGATTTCATTCAGGGAGCCTCTGTCTTCATGCCTGACATATCTCTTCCTGTTAATACAATATTTATCTGCTTCTACTTGGCACTTTTTTAGGTTTTATAGGCTCCAAACAGATCTCTCCTGTATAAATAAAAGGTTAAATCAAATACAATGATGCATTCGCACTGAAAACGGTGTGAAAGTAAAAGCCTCTAATTAGACGTGAGAGATCCAGCTGATCCAACAGATCCCCATATGGACCAGAGGCATCAGACAGGCCACACTGACCTCCTCTAGATCCCTTTTAATTGTAGGCGTAGAGACGTAGTGAGGAAATAGTGGAGGATATCACAGCGTGGCGCTGGGCCAAGTCTGCCCCCCCCCCTCGTTCCTGAGATGCTGGAGAACCGAGGGCTTAGAATACCAGCGAACTGAGGCTTTGCTCCAGTCATCATTTCCATGCCCGCTTTACGCTGATTCCCTAATATCCTTAGCGCCTTGCGTAGGGATAAGCCCATCATGCCGAAACATGGCTGTCATGCCTATAAACCGTTCACGGCTCTAAAGAATCCATTATGGTTGCTCCACAAACATGGAGACTCAAAGGGCCACTTTGCTCAAGCTCATTTACTCCTTTAAGGCGTATTTATTTACCCTTAGTGCTGCGGTGGAAGGGATCTCCAACACTTCAACACAATGCAGCACAGCGGGACGGAGACACCTCAAGTTTGTCATCTTTAATATACGTTCATCTTTGTGAGGCACGCGGTAATCTGACAGGACAGGGAGGTAAGTCAGACATATGGATGCAGGAAGATGACGAGGACAGGAAGTTCAGGTTCCTCCGACTCTGCAACGTCAACGTAACGTCCACTGAATGGTGTTTCACCGAAATTCATACCTCAGGTTTCATAAAACGCCTGAATGAAGGGGAAAATACACAACAGCCACCTGTTAGCATCGTCTCTCACACACACACACACACACACACACACACACCAGTTCATAATATCACTCCATTTCCCCATTTTATCATTTTTATTCTTCCTTTCTCCTACTCCACGTCAATAAATCCATTTTAATTTCCTTTTATTTTACTATTGACCTCTTGGAATGCTCCTATAATAACAATAATAATAGTAATACTAATAATACCACTGCTGTTATATCTCCTGTAGTACTTCCACTACGAATATTCTGTGTACCTGCAGCAGTGTGCTACGGTCCACTGTGTAGCATCAAGCTAACAGCCACACTTATCTTTGTGGGAGGTAATCCCAGTTATATGCTATGGTTCAGTGCTCAATATCATCCCCCTCCACACACACACACACACACACACACACACACACACACACGCATCAATTTGTAGATTATCAACAAGTATGGTCATTGAGTGGAAATTAATTTGCGCTGGTAATGGATAGAGACATTTTGCTGAGATGCGTAAAAAGCAGCTGAAGCGCCAGCGATTACCTGCTGGAATCAGCCTTCATCAATATCCGGATAATTACAAAGCACTTCTGGCAGTGCGTGAAATGAACGGAGCGTGCAACAGATTGGGACGCGGCCATAGATGTCTGCAGATATTAGGCACCGCCGTGGTCGTCCTCGGAGGGAGAGCGCTACCCGAGGGAGGTTTCACGCTGCAGAGCCGAGTGTGACGGAGTCTAATAGGAGAGCACAGAAACACAGATGGGAATCAAACCGACACACAGACACGATGAAGCAGAAGGAACAGGAGAGGCAGAGCAGGAAAACAGGAGGAAAACACCAGATACACAAACGCAGACGAAGAAATGAGTCTCACACAATTTAAATACAAAGTCAAATAGAAAGACAAGGATGCTTCTGTCGCTCTTGTTTGAAAAAGTTTAATTTAAGTGAACTTCACTGGGCAGTACCGGGTTAGGGTTAGACCTCCTGGAAGAGACCTGGTTCAGACTCCTCCATCAGCAGAGCAGCATGGTGGAGCAGCATGGCGGAGCAGCATGGCGAGCATGGCGGAGCAGCATGGCGGAGCAGCGTTAATCACAATAAAAGCCTCACATCTCTTTGGTTTCCACGGCGATGCTGCAGATCGGAGGTCTTCTGTTCAGGGTGTTGACCCCTGACTTTCCCAGACTTCCCTCCCTCACATGGAACCACTTTGCCCCCCCGGCCCTCTCGCCTCTCCGTCCTCTCAGACGGCGAGCTGGAGGCAGGATTGGGTTTCCTCTCCAGCTGAAGGGTTACTTCAGTCCATCTCAGGGATGAAAAGATGACTATTTTCCTCTCTTTTTTCTCCAGGTGAGAGTCTCGGGGAAGGAAGGAAACTATTAGACTGGCGGGGTGAGCCGGGAGAGCCTGGAGACGCAGCTGCCGGGCCCTGCACCCGGGCCCCGGCCCCGTCGGAGAGAGGAAGAGGATCTGGATCCGGCGCTGGCCTCGGAGAAACCTGAGATCTCTGGAAACGGCTGGGAACGACCCAAGAAAAACTTCCGCCGCCCCTCCACCATCCTCGTCCCGTCCCGTCCGAAAGTGTTTCCCATAATGGTCTCAGTCTGCAGAGGGTCCCGAAGGCCCAGGACCCGGCACACATCAAACTCTGAGGCCGCACCGCCTACATGAGGTAGAACAGGATGGAGTTTATGTGTCTGGACCTCCTGGTGGTTCTGTTGTGACACCTTCAGGTTCACAAAAGGAAGATGGGAAACCAGACGCAGCTGTTGGGCTTGTGGTGGAGCCACATTCACATATCTGGGGGTGAATGTTTTAAATGAAGATCTGAAAACGTCAGGGAAAAAAAAAGGGGAAATTCCAACGATTCATATTGTTTCCATTTCATCCAAACGCTCGCACGTCAATCAGAGAGAACAATGTTTTACTCTATCCCAGTTACACGGGAGTGCTTAATTGCTGGGAATCTTGTATCTGTGGTTCTCTTCATAAAGCAAACGCAGATCTCTTGGTTGCCTGTTCGGTTGAAAACCCTCCATTCCAGAAGAGGAGCAACAATAAGAGCAACAGCTGCTGTTTTTTAAAATGCATTATGAAGTTAAATGAGAAGCGTTTCCTCCCTATGACATCACCAGGTGACAGACTGCCGGAGTGATTGAACTGATGATGACTAGTTGCTGGGTTAATATCTCCCATTGATCTCTGCATTGATCGCCTGCCCCCCCACTAATGAAATAATACCTGTAACCCGACCTGGAGAGGATGATGATCGGAGGAAACCGCTGAGAGAAATCAGCTTGAAAGGCCAAGAGAGGAAATGGAGACAATATTAAAAAAGAGAAGTGTTTTTTTTTTTCTTGGTGCTGCTGATCAGAAGACTGCAGACTCCACCGCTGGGCTCCTGAACATCTGGTTGGGCTATTAGCCCGCTCTGACGACTGGAAAGGTTAAACCACTACAATCTAATATTTGCTTCCAGGGGGTCAAGCCACTGCAATTACAAGGTACAATCGGCCGGGCTAATCAGCTAGTAGCGCGTACCGGGGGGCTCGCCGGGCAAATAAGCCCTGATCAGAAGCACTGTTCTGTTTACTTATTAAACCCTGTTCTCATGTTCACGGCCCCCCGGCAGACCCCCCCCCCCCCGGGGCACTGGGGGTAAATTTAGCTCCCGATGCTTCCCCCTAAATGGGACGTACCACTTGGCCAGAGACCCGTGTTAATCAGTATCTGTGGCCTTCGTTCTCAAATGACTTTCCTCCAATCTGGCAGGCATTAACACCTCGAAGGAAGGGAGGGGGCGGGGCTTAGCCGGAGGAGGAAACGTGTGTGTGTGGAGGTGTGTGTGTGGAGGGATGTGTAGGTGTATGTGTGTGTGGAGGTGTGTGTGTGTGTGTGTCCGTGTGTGTAGGGGTGTGTAGGTGTAGGTATGTGTGTGTGTGTGAGTGGAGGGGTGTGTGTGTAGGTGTCCGTGTGTGTGATGAAGGCCCACATAGGCGTCTTCGAAGGATGTGTGTGTGTGTCCATGTGTGTGTGTGTGTGTGTGTCCATGTGTCTCCATGTGTGTGTGTGTGTGTGTGTCTCCATGTGTGTGTGTGTGTCTATGTGTGTGTCCATGTGTGTGTTTGTCCATGTGTGTGTGTGTGTCCATGTGTGTGTGTGTCCATGTCTGTGTGTGTGTCTATGTGTGTGTCTATGTGTGTGTGTCCATGTTGTGTGTGTGTGTCCATGTGTGTGTGTGTCTATGTGTGTGTCCATGTGTGTGTGTGTGTCCATGTGTGTGTCCATGTGTGTGTGTGTGTGTCCATGTGTGTGTGTGTGTCTATGTGTGTGTGTCCATGTGTGTGTGTGTGTGTGTGTGTGTCCATGTGTGTGTGTCCATGTGTGTGTGTGTGTGTGTGTGTGTCCATGTGTGTGTGTGTGTCCATGTGTGTGTGTGTGTGTGTCCATGTGTGTGTGTGTGTCCATGTGTGTGTGTGTGTCCATGTGTGTGTGTGTGTCCATGTGTGTGTGTGTGTGTGTGTCCATGTGCGTGTGTGTGTCCATGTGTGTGTCCATGTGTGTGTGTGCTCAGTGTGTGTGTGTGTCTCGTGTGTGTGTCCATGTGTGTGTGATGTGTGTGTAGTGAGTGTGTGTCCATGTGTGTGTGTGTACCATGTGTGTGTGTGTGTGTGTGTCCATGTGCGTGTGTGTGTGTCCATGTGTGTGTGTGTGTGTGTGTGTCCATGTGCGTGTGTGTGTCCATGTGTGTGTGTGTGTGCTCCACGATGCTGCTCTCTGACTCGTCCCCCGTTACGGCGTCTCGTGAGCAGGATTAGAGTGTAAAACATCAGAACGTTTGAACGAAGGCTCGGGGAACAATTACCGGTAATTAAATATGTGCCAGTTACAGAAAAGATAATTACGTCCTCGGTGTATAACACCAATTAATTACTCTGATTCCAGCCAAGCTTTTAAAACGCAGCGTGTTGTTTGCTGATGATGCGTACGTCGCAATGTGCCGCCATCAGTGTCCAGCCGCCGCTGCACGTTGTTTAAATCGTACGTTAGCTGTAAAACTCACGTTGTTTAAAACTTATGTTAGCTGCAAAAACCCCGTTGTTCAAATCGTATGTTAGCTGTAAAACTCACGTTGTTTAAATCGTGCGTTAGCTGTAAAACTCACGTTGTTTAAATCATACGTTAGCTGTAAAACTCACGTTGTTTAAATCGTACGTTAGCTGTAAAACTCACGTTGTTTAAATCGTACGTTAGCTGTAAAACTCACGTTCTTTAAATTGTGCGTTAGCTGTAAAACTCACGTTGTTTAAATTGTGCGTTAGCTGTAAAAGTCACGTTGTTTAAATCGTAAGTTGGCTGTAAAACTCACGTCGTTTAAATCGTGCCTTAGCTGTAAAACTCACGTTGTTTAAATTGTGCGTTAGCTGTAAAACTCACGTTGTTTAAATCGTGCGTTAGCTGTAAAACTCACGTTGTTTAAATCGTGCGTTCGTTGAAAACTCACGTTGTTTGAATCGTGCGAACTTGAAAACTCACATTGTTGAAATCATGCGTTAGCTGTAAAACTCACGTTGTTTAAATCGTGCGATCGTTGAAAACTCACGTTTAAATTGTGCGATCGTTGAAAACTCACGATGCTTAAATCGTGCGTTCGTTGAAAACTCACGTTGTTTAAATCGTGCGTTAGCTGAAAACTCACGTTGTTTAAATCATGCGTTAGCTGTAAAACTCACGTTGTTTAAATCGTGCGTTCGTTGAAAACTCACGTTGTTTAAATCGTGCATTAGCTGTAAAACTCACGTTGTTTAAATCGTGCGTTCGTTGTAAAACTCACGTTTAAATCGTGCGATCGTTGAAAACTCACGATGCTTAAATCGTGCGTTTGTTGAAAACTCACGTTGTTTAAATCATACGTTAGCTGTAAAACTCACGTTGTTTAAATCGTGCGTTAGCTGTAAAACTCACGTTGTTTAAATCGTGCGTTAGCTGTAAAACTCACGTTGTTTAAATCGTGCGTTTGTTGAAAACTCACGTTGTTTAAATCATACGTTAGCTGTAAAACTCACGTTGTTTAAATCGTGCGTTAGCTGTAAAACTCACGTTGTTTAAATTGTACGTTAGCTGTAAAACTCACGTTGTTTAAATTGTACGTTAGCTGTAAAACTCACGTTGTTTAAATCGTGCGTTCGTTGAAACTCATGTTGTTTAAATTGTGCGTTAGCTGTAAAACTCACGTTGTTTAAATTGTGCGTTAGCTGTAAAACTCACGTTGTTTAAATTGTACGTTAGCTGTAAAACTCACGTTGTTTAAATCGTGCGTTCGTTGAAACTCATGTTGTTTAAATTGTGCGTTAGCTGTAAAACTCACGTTGTTTAAATCGTGCGATCGTTGAAATCTCACGTTGTTTAAATCGTGCGTTAGCTGTAAAACTCACGTTGTTGTCGTGGTTTGGAAACAGCGTGACGGTTTCACCTCCGGCCTTAAACAGGAATGAAGGAGACTTCTCGGCGCTCTCGCTCGCTAAGAGGATTGGTCAGATTGGAAGCCGGCGAGGAAACAGCGTATATGTATATGTATCCTAACACCTCGCCACGGCAACGATAGCGCCCCCCCAACAAACACCTGGTTATTCACTTATCAGAGTGTTTTTAAGAACCACGGAGGTGAAAATGAAGAGAACGGATTAGCAAGTGATCTGGTTTCAGGAGCGCGGCGAATGTCTAACTTGGAAATACCTGCGGCCGATCATTAGTAATCTATTAAACCCTCGGCCTAGAAATAGTTACACCGCCAGAGCCTCTGAGCCAAACGTGGCCGGTTGCTCTTCCAACACCCCCCCCCCCCCTCTTTGGTTAATGAGATACAGAGTGAGTTCTCTCTCCTTCGCCCTCCTGCAGGATGTTTTATCTGCCAGCTCGTTCTCTCCTCTCCGACGGCTTAATCCACGCCGCCGCGCAACGTTCAGCTGAATTCACGTGTGTGTGTGTTTGCAGGCGTACCTATATAAACACATTGTGGGGACTCAAAAAAAACAACAACCAGGTCCCCACGAGGTCAACATTAAACTTCAGGGTTAAAACACAAACTGATATATCAGCTTTATAACATTAAAGACATACATTATATTATAAAAAATCCTGTGTTTGCAGAAGAAATCAACAAACTTTTGTTTTAATTTACAATGAAATGTTATTTTTAAAACCTTCATTTGGAAGTTTTTGTTATTTGGTTGAAGTGAGTTTAAGATGAGTTTTAGGGCTTTTAGGGCAGTATGTTGTTGGGGTAAATCTCTGGGGATTGTAGGGTTGTAAGTAAATGCTACTGTATCATGAATGACATTTACATTTGTGTGTGTGTGTGTGTGTGTGTGTGTAGGTGTGTGTGTGTGTGAGAATCTCTTCACGACTGTAGGAAAATTCCGTGACTTTTTTGTGTCTTTGTATACGTTTGTGCCTTAATGCTGGAAATGTGTGTGTGTGTTTCTAAGCTGCTTATTTTTGTGCAAACTTGCTTGTGTGTGTTGTCAGGTGAGTGTGTGTGTGTGTGTGTGTCAGGTGAGTGTGTGTGAGTGTGTGTGTGTGAGTGTGTGTGTGTGAGTGTGTGTGTGTGTGAGTGTGTGAGTGTGTGTGTGAGTGTGTGTTCTCTCTGGAGGGGCCCAGAATGTGTCACGCTGGGCCCGGCTCCCCCTGGATCTAAGCAGTATTGACAAACCCATCAGAGCTGGTGATGCATCAGGCTCCCTGCTCGACCCCCCCCTCCCCCTCGACCCCCCCCCCCCCCCCCCAGCGGGGCTGTGCTGACATGCTGTCACCTTGGTAACTGCTGCCAGAGCGAACGGCCTGCTGGGAAAGCTGACCCGAGCTGCTGGCCGGACGGCGGGCTGCAGCAGGAGATGTCAGCGGCGGACCCCCGAGGGCCGAGCGACCCCCGGCCTCCGCCCCCCCCCATCGATCCGTCTGCTGGCGAGACCTGTCTCACACACACACACACACACACACACAGATAGACACACTCACATATATACACTCAGGTGACGTAGGAAGGGTGACACGAGGCTGCAGAGGGGCATTATGGGTAGGGACCAAAGAAAAGTTCATGGATTCTCAGCCACGAGTCCTGTGAAAGAGACGACTCCTTTAATGACACCAAACATCCACACATTGCATATCCAGCTGGGAAGAAGTATTTTGTAGTATTTCTACTAAATGATAAACTTCTCCTCCAGCTGAACGCGGTGACCCCCAATAATAAAATACTTTCTGAGCTCATGGATGAACAGCTATAGTCGAATATAAACGACAAGGGAACACCTGGTTCCCACGGCAACCGATGAAGCTGCAGCCGGACGTCTTTTATGAGGGATCGTCGGTGTTGGAAAAAGAATTAGACCTATCATCCTAGTGTTGTTAGAAGGTAAGTTATATTAATACGTCAGGTTATAACTGTAATAATGTCTGACACAATAGAAAACAATGCACTCTCAATGAGACTAAATTGACCTCTAATTAAACATGTGTTTCCGTGCACGACTGAAGATGAACACATTTCTGCACCCAAAACCTTAAAAACACTTCAAAGATCCTCCAGGAATGTGAATCGATCCTCATATTAATGAGTTAACTCTGATTAAATCGCCTTCCTGAGGAGAGAACAGCAGCAGCAGCGTGCTGGGCTGGTGTTGTCGGCTCAAACGGCCGCTGGGTGGCGCTGCGAGGCCAGAGAAGCTCCGAGGGCCGAGCGTGTGGATTTCAGCAGATCTCACTGTAGAAACAAGATTTATTCAATCATTAAGGGATCATTGTTTGAATCATGTTGGTCATTAAAAACGAAATGGATAACCTGGTTTAAACGCTCCTATTTTATTTGCTGTCACTGAACGCAACACACAGATGACAGACAGGCAACTGATTGCTGCTCTTTTCTCCAAGCAGCAACTGTCGGGCAGAGATGTTGCCCAACTTTTACTCGCGATTTAGGAGCGTTTCAACGCGACGGAGATAAAGTGAGTTCGTTTATATTCTAGATCAGGACCGGCGGACTGGAGACAGACCTAGTCCTGGACCTGGTCCTGGACCTGGACCTGGTCCGGCCAGACCAGAAACTCCGGGACACAACTGCTACTACGACGTGTGTGTGTTTGCGTGTAAAAAAAAAAGTATAAATAAAGTTTAGTACTAGTTCACTGATAATATAAGTACATAAAACAAAAATCACAAAGTTCTAAACAGGAATATTTAAATGTATTATTATTGTTCCGTTTACTCAAACGCACCTCCAGGAAAACAATACGGACATAAAATATCTTCGGGATATTGCGAATATTATAGGAACATTATTGGGATTATGACGCTGAAACGTCACAAATGATAATGTAATTGATATAAATCAAAAAGCTCAACGTTATGAGAAAAACAAATATTCCTTAACAGGAACATTTGTATTATAAACACCTAGGAATATAATTATTATAACCAGCTATAGGAATATAATTATTATAACCAGCTATAGGAATATAATTATTATAACCAGCTATAGGAATATAATTATTATAACCAGCTATAGGAATATAATTATTATAACCAGCTATAGGAATATAATTATTATAAAAAGCTATAGGAATATAATTATTATAACCAGCTATAGGAATATAATTATAAACATTTATAGGAATATTAAAACATAGGAATATTAATACCCCTATAGGAAAATAATATTATAAACACTTATAGGAATATAATTATTATAAACACCTATTAATATAAAAATCTATAGGAATATTAATACAAACACGTATTAATATTATCAACACCTATTAATACAAACACTTATATATATATATTAATATTCTAAACACCTATTAATATAAACACTTATAGGGATATTAATATTATACACACCAATATTACTATAAATATCTATTGGAATATTAGCATTATAAGCACCTATAAATATATTAATATAATACAAACTAGAGGAATACTAATATTATAAACACCTATTTTATGTGGATATTGGGGCTGACAAAGTTTAAAGGCTTAAATATGAATTTTGCAGTAAAGCTTAAACTCTGACATACTTTCATATCTAAAAGGAAAATGGTGGATGTTTGTGAAAGAAGAGCTTCAGTTCCGTTTGTGCACTTTGAACCTAAAAGAACCACAAGTTGTTGAGGGAAGCTTTGAGTGCAGCAGGTTCTGGGTTCATCCATCCTTCTATCCATATTCTATCTTCTTCTTCTGCCACAAAACGACTTAATAAGCTCTATTTACATGTTGTCCTGAATTTATACTTTTTATTTTGAGATATTCTAGAGAAAGTGTTCCCATAAATAGAATAAAATTCTCTCATTTGTATATAAACCTCCCTAAATAATAAGGATTAAATATAATATAAATGATCTAATTGGAGAATATATTTTATTATTATTTTATTTAACATCTCATATAAAAAAGAACATGAATTAAATTAAACATACCAGTTCCTCAGCTGTTGATGGAAATATCATAACAATCCTCAGAATAATAAAGTTAACCTACATTGCTGGCATGACAACAGCACACATACGGGATACTTACTGTAAATGTAATAGTAATGTTAATGGTGAGAAGTCAGCGGTGACGCGCAGCGTGTATGCGCAGCGGAGAGAGGAACCCGTGGACGTGGAAGAGGAGGCTCCCTGCGGAGAACACACACAATAATCCATATTCATGCGCGCGACACGTGGAGGAAATACAGGATGAGGCGGAACCATCGCGCACACGCACGTTTCCAGCAGGTTAGCATGAGCGTGACACCCGACCTGCCCCGGTCTATTGAAGTGCACGTAAGCAGAGTGTGTGATATATAATAATAATAATAATAATAATATATATAATAATACTTTCTACAGAGAGGCCTGTGGAAACTTCAACGTATTTATATATTTAAAACAACTTTAGTGTGTTATACAGGAAACACACATTACAGGATATTTACAAGCACAATCTACAGAGCGAAATATAATATTTCACTAGAATCATATATCACAATAAATATGCTTCATTATTATTTGTTTAAATATTAGAGATTATGTATGGCAGTGGTGATTGAAGGGCGCTGGCTGCTGATGGCACCACATTAAATATTATTCTACATTTTATTATTATTAATAATAATTATTACAAGCAAAACAATAATAATAATAATACGTTTTTATTTAAATGGGAGGGTTTTGTGACAAAGAGCAGCAGCTTTAATTGGCGTCTTAAATCAACAGCAGGAAGTTGCTCCTCGGGCCTGAACCTGTCGGTGCACGCGCCCGCGCGCACGCACGCACGCCCATGCTGCTGCCAACACGGTTTGAAGAGCCATGAAAAAGGCAAAGCTGCTGAGAATAGGCGGACCGAAGCCCATTATGAGATTTAAACTCTTTTTGTGTCGCCTTCCCTAAAAACCTCACTGTGGGGTGTTTCTGTGCTGCTGGCGCGCGTGCGTGATCCGCGTGAACGCGCTGCTAAAGGCAACTTTGGGGGACCTCGAGCGTTCCTCTCTTGTGCAGGTTTATCTGAGCACGTCACGTGACTTATGCATCGGAGCTGGCATGCATAATGAGCTTCCGGGCGGCGCGAGGCCAACATTTTTATTATTTTAAAGGCGCCAAATATTAATAGAATAAAAGATCCTCGTGCTTCCTTTCTGTGCCGACGTCACCAACACATCTGTGTGCGTGTGTGTGTGTGCGCGTGTGAGTGACGCGCGTAGATGATAAAGTTTTGGAGGGATTCAGCACGTCACGTCTACTAATGGAGACAAAGAAAAATGATGCTCGCTTCTCTATATCATCGTTGCCTAGCAACTAGTATGGGAAATCATCCGCGAAATTCAAATCCTGCAGCGCGAGGACACGTTTTGTGAGTTTTTGCTGAATAGGCGAGCAAGACAAGTGAATAAGAAAGAAAAGAAAAAAAAAAAAAAAGAAAAGAGAAGTTTGGAGCCCAGAAAGACATTTGGCTCCTGTGAGCCGTGACGAGCATCCCATAATAATCATCTGAAACACCGGAGTTATTAAGAACACAAATATACAAACAAGAGGATCTCATCTGCACGTGGGAATCAGATATGAATCCGGAGCAGATATTAACCTGCAGCTGCTCAGCTGTGGACGCAACCAATCAGCTCTGGGAGGGGGGGGCAACTTCCGGTGTTCACCTGCACAACACACCTGAGCTGCGTGCACGCGCGTGGAACTTCTCAGCAAACAGCTCTAATAAAGCCAGCGAACGTAAATGAATTATTTTAGTGTATTAATGACGTGTTTATCAGTATTATGGGATGCGGGATCTGCAACCGTACTGTTACGTAACACATGCAGGACGTGATCCGCCTGGATCCCGGACGATCCCGGTCCCCCTTTCAGCGTCCAGCTCGGGGCCTCAACAGGCCGCGGATGTAAACAAACAGGCCTCACATACAGACTAGTTGTACATCTGAGATTTATGTCATAAAAATAGGAAAATCATTCTCCATTAAAGCTTGTTGGCTTTCTTTGTCGTGTTTTATTCTAACGATGTTATTCTGAGCTCCACAACAATTCTCCCATTAAACACAATAATAATAATAATAATAATAATAATAATCCCGCTTTAAATCACAATATAAATCTCCAAACACAAGATGAGTGCATTTCATTCTAACAAATTTATTGTGTCTCAATCAGCTCGTACGGAACCACTACTGAAATTAAATTACAATCAAATTATCACATCAAAATATACCCTTATTACCTAACAACGGTCAATGTCAGCTTAGATGATTTGTGCTCCTTTAGAAACGAGAATACAAAATTAAACAAATAAGGGCAACAACAACAAAATAGATATAAAGGAAGAAATGAAGGTGAAAGAAGAAAAAAAGGGGAAGAAAGCATCTTACACATAAGTTCCTGCAGGGGAAATAAATTACCGTCTGGAATCATTCACATATTCCCAATAAAATATTAAAACAAGTCATTCTGATGAAAAATATAACGTAAATAACTCAGATCAGTCTCTGATCTAGTGATCTATATTGCCGGCTTTACAGAGTTTTGTTTATTAAAACCTACCAAAGAACACTGCTTAGAAAGGGCAGCAATAATAATCCACAGCACCCACTCACTCACACTTGGCCACAGATTTTTTTCCTCAAATAAGTGCAGTTGAAGTCTTTTTTTTTTCAAATGTCTTATGCTCTATTTGTTGGAGAGAGAGAGAAAAAAATACGAGGAAAAATCCACTCACGGCGTCAAAGTCCATTAAATAATAATAATAATAATAATAATTAAAAAAAAAACCTCCCAGAAAGAGAAGGTGATCTTTGAGATCAGGCGGGGACAGTCCTGGTCCGGGTGTCTTTTTGTGAAAAATAAAAATAATCCTAATCCTCAGTGAAGCCATGCACCAGAATAAAGCAGAATCACGGTGGAAGCTTCGTGGATGTCTCGTCCGTATTTGTCTCCTCGTGTTATTGTCAGAGAGGAGGAAGGCGCAGTCCCACTTCTAAATATACAAAACGCCTGCTCCTTTCTCTCTTCTATCAAAAACACAGCATCATCAGAGGGAATTTTTTTGGAAGAGAGGAAAAAAAAAAAAAAGAAGAATAAAAACAATACTTGGTTTTCCTCTTGGTGTGTTTTAATGCGCCAAAATTACCTGGTGGAATGAACTTGTAGTTGTCACCCTCTGGTCGCTCGCTTCACTTGCATCTTTTAAGTAATCTACTAAAAAATGCCCCTGAAAGAAAAAAGCAGAAGGAACCTTTTAGGTAAAGACATTTCAGGGCCTGGAAGCAGGTTAACGGTGCGTGTTTCTGGGGGGGAGGAGGTGGAGGAGGAGGAGGAGGTGGGGAGCAAAAAGGGCTTTTTTTCTGGTGAAAAATAGATAACACATTTGCAGTCTCATTCATATTCCTTAATCACAGTATCAAAAATGTGGCGATAGTCTGTAAGCTTTTTTTAATCAGTTTTAAATTCATATAAAATATTCTATGTTTCACTGAACATTCGTTTGCAGTCCATGGAGGGGGGCGGTGTTTCTGCACTCACATTGCCGACCTGAGAGTACACATCCTCCGGCGTCTGTGCCACTCCTGGGGGCGTCATCCGTTTTTCCTTCTGTCTCCTATTGCAAAACCACACTCTAACCACCTCCTTCTCCAGCTGCAAGTTGTCCGCCAGGCCGGTGATCTCCTGGGCCGAGGGTTTGGGGCATTTGAGGAAGTGGCTCTCCAGAGCCCCCTTGACGCTCACCTCGATGGACGTGCGCTTCTTCCGCTTCCTCCCCTGCGCCGCGATCTTGTCGATGCTGGTGGGGCTGCCGGTGGACGAGTCGGCCTCCTCCAGCCACTTGTTCAACAAAGGCTTCAGCTTGCACATGTTCTTGAAGCTGAGCTGCAGAGCCTCGAACCTGCAGATGGTGGTCTGGGAGAAGACGTTCCCGTACAGGGTGCCCAGCGCCAAGCCCACGTCCGCCTGCGTGAAGCCCAGCTTGATCCGCCGCTGCTTGAACTGCTTGGCGAACTGCTCCAGGTCGTCCGAGGTCGGCGTGTCGTCGTCCGAGTGCGGGTCGTGGCTGTTGACGCCGCCGTGGTGCTGGTGGTGCGGATGCTGGTGGTGATGGTGGTGGTGGTGGCTGCCGTGGTCCAGGTCCGGGGTGTCCCCCCTCACCAGGCCCGGGTGCACCAGGCTCTGGCTCCCCGGACTCAGCATGCCGTTCACAGTGAACCCCCCCGGCTGGGAGTAGAGCAGCGACTGCTGCTGCTGCTGCCCCCCGGAGATGGAGTTAATGTGCGCCGCGGTCGTGCTCCCCCAAGCCCCGGCGTGAGTCTGGTGTGGGGCTAAGTGGGGGGGCCTGTGGTGCAGCGCGGTGCCCGTGTGCAGATCGTCCCTGCCGGAGTTTTTCACGTCCTGCTGCTGCGGGCTGCCCGTCATCCCGACGGGGCTCGACGACCAGGGGGACCCGGCTTCGGCTGCGGCGACCGCGGCTGCAGCTGCGGCCGCCGCGGCGTGCGGGAGGGACGTCACCCACTGGTGCGCGTGGCTCAGCATGTGTCCCCCGTTGCTCGCTGCCATCGCGCCCTGCATGAAGTCACTCTGTACCATCTTGACCGAGGGGTCCCCCCTGTAGACCCCAGACCCGGAGGTAACCGCGGCGCTGCCCGGCTGCATGCCACCTCCCCCGGAGTCAGAGTGCACGATGGAGCCGGACGAGAGGATGCTATTGCTGGGCAGATAAGGATTGGAAGCCGCGGTGGCCATTCCGTCAACCCTTATGAATATGTTTGTGGATAACCCCCCCTCCCTTTTTATACACTCACTTCTTCTTGCGAGCAGGCAAATTGTATCTCATGAATTATTCAAACTTTCAAAGTATGAGTAGGTTTTTGGCAAGACCATCGACGCGCGTAAAAACGCCAGAAAAAAGAAGAAAAAAAAATTCAAAAACGGCAGAAAATCCGCATGAATTTACAGCATGTCCGCAAACATCCAGCGTCTCCGCAGCCCTTTGAAACCATGTGCAGTCCGCCTGGAAAGTTTTGCACCGGGAGGAAAATCGTGAGCATTAAAAATTCAAATATACAGGAGAGGGAAAAAAACCGCGTCGTCCCATACAAAGTTTCGGTGCAGAAGAAAAAACCGTTGCGAGCTGTCCCCCCGTCAGAGTCCCGGTCCCCGTGCGGAAGCGGACACATGCGCGGAGCGTCCTCCGCTTTTGTCATTCAGACGCAGCTTTATTCTTTCTCTTTTATAGCGCAGCGGAGCCGCTCTTTGTTCCGTTTTCATGTATATAAACCTGCCAAACCGCAAACTCCCGATCAAGTACGATCCGGTGGAACAGCGCGCGGCGCTGCTCGCGAGCCTCTCCTCTCATTCGCTTGTTCTCTCTCTCCACCTCCCTCTCTCTCCCCGTGACGGCGCCGCGGAGTCCCGCCCCCTCCGAGCCGCGACGACGCGCGGATGTTTACCTCGCGCCGTGCCCGCTGATTGGCTCCCCGCGCTGTGATTGGCAGCTCCTCGCCAACCTTGCTCCAGGGGCGCGCGCGAGCCCTCCTTCCGGCTGTTCCGATTGGCTGACTTTTAATTGCAGTCCAAACAAAACAGAGAACACAACCTGGCAGTAGATAGTATTGTGGTATTAGTACACACACTGGAGGGAAAGAGTATATATATAAAAGTAGTCCATCACTTTGTGTACTAATGCCACAGTACAACCTGGCAGAAATACTACTGTGGTATTAGTACACACACTGGAGGGAAAGAGTATATATATAAAAGTAGTCCATCACTTCGTGTACTAATGCCACAGTACAACCTGGCAGAAATACTACTGTAGTATTAGTACACGAGCAGGAGTGATAGACTTTTAAAATCCTTCACTCTGGTTTGTGTAGTAATACCACAGTCTTATTTACTACCAAGTTGAACTGTGGTATTAGTACACAAATCGGAGGGAAGGAGTAAATATAAAAGTAGTCTATCTCCCTTGTTTGTGTACTAATACCACAGGAAGTTGGTAGTTAATAGTACTGTGGTATTTGTACACAAACCAGAGGGAATAAGTACATATAAAAGTAGTCCATCCCTCCCATTTGAGTACTAATACCAGTCCTATTTACTACCAAGTTGTACTGTGGTATTAGTACACAAATAGGAGGGAAGGAGTAAATATAAAAGTAGTCTATCTCTCCTGTTTGTGTACTATTACCACAGTAAGTTGGTAGATAATCGTACTGTGGTATTAGTACACAAACCGGAGAGAAGCAGTACATTAAAGTCCATCAGCTGTGAACTCCAGTTTGTGATCAAATCATGAGTGTGAATATGTTTCCCCTTATTTCTGTACAAGTACACACGTTCATGTAAATATTGATATAAATATATATTATAAATACGTGTTATTAAGGTGGATTACAGATGGATTAACGCCGTTAAGTAAATACAATTTAAGCACTTTTATCTTCAGTAATTCTTGCAGCAAACACACATAATACACTAAAACATTTGGCACAATACGAGTAATGGTAACAAGTATAATCACGTGACCTCGTTGTGTAACAGAATAAATACGGCTCCATACTGGTGCAGTTGTGGGTTCAATTCCCTCTGGGCCCCCTCCAAATGAAAAGGAGGGGTCCCTAAACGCCTCGTGCTCCGTCTTGTTCCAGACGTGGTGCATTCAGGTGAAATGTTTACGAGCGTCGAAAGCAGAAAAGGAGAGCAGCAGTAAAAACTCACGGAGACGCGGAGAGGAAGTGGCGACGTGAGAACGCCATGCGGCCCTCGCGCTCCTCGGGACTCCAACAAAAGGTTGCGGGGATGCTTCCATGCGGAAACAGGCGACCTCGCTGAGAAAGAGAAAGTGGCAACCAAAACAAGAGCAGTCCTGGGGGGGGGGAAGAAATGTCTCCCACACCATCCCTCAAGATGACCACATCACCACGGGCTTGAATGGGCCCTTTGTTGGTGCGTGGGACCCCTGCGCCTCTATGGACGCACCCATGGGTGGTAATAAGTGCCCAGATAGACCCGCTGGTGGAGGGGGGGGGCAGGTGAGCCTCTGACGGGGATTAACTGTACTTTTTAGAAAAGGTTAAAGCTACATGTCGCTCGTAACCCTGAAACATTGGCTCATAAGCTGGCGAATCAAAGATGTGATGGCAGAAGGATTTCAGGGCAAATATGAGGCAAAGGAGGACTTGTGCATCCATGCCAGCACCCCCCCCCCCCCCTCCTCATCCCAGTAGATTTAATTTGGACTGGGCTCCAAACCCAGGAGCCTCGTGGATTTGTTTACATTGAATAGGCAGGCTAGGGGCCAGAAGCATGGGGCCCTCTATTCATTAATATACAGTGAGGATTCCTGTCCAAATGACTGTTCAGTCAGAGCGCCGCTGACACAAGAGGATCCGACAAATAACCCTCCAAAAGCAGCTAAATTCATAGAAATATAAAAGGAGTCAGAAATGCTCCCTGAAATCAGCTTGCCGGGATAAAAAACTCTCTGATATATGATGTTTATTATTTATTTGCTTATTATAAAAGGTCCCCAAGTTCCCTGCTGGGGGGAGTTCATTTATTTTGTATGCAAAAAAAAAAAAAAAAAAAAAGAGAAAGAAAAAGGGGGGAGAGGAAGAAAATCATCCCCAAGTATAACAAGAGACGAACAGTTAGTGCTGATTTTCATTTGCATAAATTTTCATATATTTTAGTGAAAATAATAGCGGGAGCCGAGCAGAGCTGCTGCTCAGTTGAGGCAGAGCAAAGAAAATCTTTGGGAGCAGCGAGTCTGGGAGAGGAGATACCCTTTTACAGCCTCCGTCAACAACGTCAAGCTATTCCATTTTCTGGACTCGAGGTAAGTCAACAATGATCTCTGCGGATTTCTGTTTTTACGCATGTTAGCGGGTTTTTACACCGTCTTCTGTCTCCGCGCTGCTCGTGTGTCTGCGTCCTCCATGAAACACACATCCCTGCATATACTTTCTCTGTACATTCTCTCACATTTTAAAACGTTTTTGCAAAAAAAAAAAAAAAAAAAAAAAAAAAAAACCGTGTCCTTTCCCCTCTCCCCCATGCGTAAAATCAATACGCGCACCGCTGCGCGCCTTTTTGCGCCGCAGCCCTGTTTTTGTGCTTTTTCTATACATCGCGGCAGATGGATACGCCGCGCTGTGTTGTAGTGAACGTCCACCGGAGAAAAGTGCAATCAATCACATTTAAAGCAGGAGAGAAAGCGAGATAGAGAGAGGACGAGAGAGAGAGAGCGAGGGAGGGAGAGAGCCCTCTGAGTCCTCCGGAGAGGATCGCGTATAGGCATTATGAAATACTTCATAGAAATCGATATCTGGCTGAGAAGTTTGTTTAAAGTTTATGTGTGTGCCGCGGCAGCGCGTCGACGCTGGACTGACTTCCAAACGGGCTGCCACGTTCACGGAGTCCGTCTGTATTCTGGAGAAGTCAAGAAAACCACAGAAATGTTTGCTTTTTTAAAAGAAGCAAATATGGAAAAAGGAAATTATTTAATAATTTCACTGTAAAAACTTTCCGCTCCAATTGTCCAACAGCAGTATGGATCGTAGAAGCAGAAGAAGTGGTTTAATATATATAAATATATATATATATATATATATATATTTGTGTGTTTCTCACGGTTAACCCTCCCTTCTGCTTCATTGATGCATTTCTGAGCCGAGCACTTGGTCGCCATGGTGAGCCCCACACAAGGGGACACACTAGTCGCATTAAGCTGTATGTTTGTGCACTGGAGTCGAGATGAAAAGAGGCTCGGGCTCCGCGGGGCCAGCAGCGTCACGGTAACGCGTTACAGGAACGAAATTACTCAGAAAAAAAACAAGCCAGCTGTCTAAGAATGATTGACTGCGTTTTGGTGATTTTGGTTTAATTATAAGCAAATAGGATGGATTGAAACCTGTCGTTTTAACGGCGTCATAATTAAGGACTGGACTGTTTTTAGAGGAAGTTATAAAAGGAAAGTAACGTAACGCACAAATACGAGCCAATATGATTATTGTACAGAACGTGATGTGAGTGACGCAAAGGGAGCGTGTTGGTTATTTTTATTGCTGATTATTGATGGAAACACATGAAAACGTCAGGCAGCTGGTGCTCGGGGTTGAGGTGAAATTAGATTTAATCATAAAAACAATCACACCTGCCACCAGGTGGCGCGCTCACTCATAATGCAAATATGTAATTCTTACATTGCAATTTTTTATGTCACATTTCATGCTTTTATTGTAATTATTAATATATTATACAAACCCCGACATGGCGGGTGGATTCTCCAGCTCTCAGTGCCGTTTTTTAAATGTGTTTTAATTAAATAACATTTACTTTCAAGCTAAATCTGTTGCAACAATATCATTTACACGAGTGTTTTCATTTGTAATTTAAAATTTAAGAGTAACTGCTGAATGGAAATGTATTTCTTGCCTTCTGATTATTTTATTGCCCTTATAAGGACACATCAATGAGCTGCACGCGCACACCTTCAGAAATACGCATGCGGATTTTTTGGTGCTAATTCTCGCCAAACAGGCCAACGACGAGGGCGCAGACTATATCCTGGTTCCCCCCTCAATCCCAGAGGCAATTAGATCATCTTAATTTAATTATCCCGGTCGGTAAAGATCTCTCAGGCCGCGTTTCTGCGGGTTTCTGGCGCGTATCGATCCACGTGATGATACGCAAACCGCGTGAGATCCGATGGAGGCAGCTTCATGACTCATCCCGGGATGAACGCATGCTTTACCGGCCATCCAGCTACTCTTCATCCTCCTCATCATGAGCAGCAGCAAAGCATCAAAGCAGCGCGCTGCGCGTTATTGCACCCATTCTGTCATGTTGCAACAATGACGGTTATTGGTAGCAGGAGGAGGCCATTTATTCACACATTTATATATTTATTTATGGCTTTATTCCTGCATTCATCAAGATGCGTTCACGGACTCCAACAAAAACATGTGCGTGTAACGAATGGTTATTTTAATGTTAGGATATGAACCCACGTGACAAAAGCAGGGAATCCATTTAGCCACGACATTAACCCCCTATAATAAAACACCCTGTCCCGTCACTTGGACTCCGCAGCCATATGGATTTATGACAGCTGGCATGCAGATTTATGTCAGTCTTCTCAAGGTGGGTAAACCCGGAGCACGCGCCTCTAGCACGCGCTTAGCACGCGCCTGTAGCTCCCAATATTCAGATTAAATGGCTGCTTTAATGAGGGCCGTGTTTGAGTTGCCTATGGGGGGCTCCCATCATTTATGTCCCCTCCGCCACTAATCCCGGGACATACGTGGAGTCCCCCCCCCCCCCCCCCCCCCCCCCCGTCAGGCCAACGCGTTGATTTAAAGCCGAATCCAACTCGAGCACTTCAATGATAATGCAGACTGTACGTTAATTAAATGGTCACACATTAAAACAGGCCTTCAATTCAGACATTCTTTCTTCCTCCTGACCCCGAGGAGACTGTGTATTAATATTCTATTAGTGTATTTATACTCTGCAGGGGGGGGGGGGGGGTTAGTGTATCATGGCTCAGGCATGTATCAGCACAGCTGCTATTGATCTGGGATTGGAAATCAATGTGGATGTCATAACATGGCCTGTGGTGCTGCAGACACACACACACACACACACACACACACACACACACACACACACACACACACACGCCATAAAACACAGTTCATTCATGGGAGGGGTTTTAAAAATAGGTTTTTTTTTTTGATAAACGATAAAAAGAAACATTTGGGAAAAAGTGAGAGAACGTTCTGGATTTTAAATAAATACATTTTAGTTTGCAGGGAAGTTAGTTTTTCACGAAGGAGGAAACGATGAATGAGTGTGGATTGATTCAAATGTACAGTATATATATACACACACACACACACACACACACACACACTCTCACACACACACACACACACACACACACACACACACTCACACACACACACTCTCACACACACACACACACACTGGTGAGGAGGTGAGTGACGGATCAGCAGAGATAAGATGAAGTGCAGCTCTCTGATTCAGAGGGGCAAGCGAGAGAGAGAGAGAGAGAGAGAGCATTGTCTGTCAGTCTTCACCCCCACCCCTCCCACCCTCGTCACCCCCACCCATTGGGTGCTGGTTGTCCCCGGCCGCATCCCTCCTGTCTCTCTGCGC
The DNA here is from genome assembly GCA_029853015.1 of Chelidonichthys spinosus. Lineage (NCBI taxonomy): Eukaryota > Metazoa > Chordata > Actinopteri > Perciformes > Triglidae > Chelidonichthys > Chelidonichthys spinosus. The sequence goes on along the minus strand of CM056844.1, from coordinate 1,328,634 downwards.
CACACACACACACACACACACACACACACACACACACAACACACACACACACACACACAAACACACACACACACACCTCCACCTCTAGCAGCATCAAAACAAGCCTTATTGTTTATGCTAATGAGCAGACGGACACGCTGCTGTATTTCTATTCTATGAGACTCTATTACACTAATCAACATTATTTATATATATTTATGTATATTTATATATATTTATATATCGTGTCATTAAGCCGAGCAGTTAATGAATGGACTAAATCCACCAGTCAGACGTATAGAAGTGTGTTGGCGTCAGCAGTCGAGTTTATGTGTCTTTTTGTTTTTGTTTGTTAAACAGTGGCGTACCCCGAGGATAGAGGGGCGGGGGACGGGGACGGGGGGGAACCACCCTGCCCAGGATTACATTAATCAAAGTATTTATTTCCTCGGGGAGCTCGGCACAAATCACCACAAATCCCAGTAAAATTGGATAACAGCAAAGACCGGGCGCATCGATGGTAACCCCCTGTTTGTTTTTTCTTCTTGTTGTTGCTCATTTCAGCAACTTAATGGATCTAGTTCTATCTAACTTTGTGGCTCAGCGGTGTGTGTGTGTGTGTGTGTGTGTGTGTGTGTAAAGCTAGGGGTATTGAGGCCTTTGAGAAGACAAACAACATAATTGGATGGAAGCGGCGCTCAGGTAGAGAAAAACAACACTCTAACCACGTCCCCCGATCGGAGCGACTCCCTGATTCCCCGTCGGGCTGAAGGCATGTCTGGTCTGATCCAGCACCGGGAGAAACCGGCCTCTAAGACCCCCCATCTGTACCCCCCCCTCTCTCTCTCCACTAAGTCTGGTCAATCCATCCAAACCTACAAAGTAGTAAAAACAACAACGGTTCCCGATACGTCTTTGCACTGTTTGCTGGGGAATTACGTGTGATGTTTTGGGGCGAAAGCCAATAAATCAGCAAATGTTTGCAGCCGGGCCGGCCGGCGCTGATAAGGCCATAAATACGGCGGCCAAATACGCCGCCATTTACAGGTAATGCAAATTAAATAATAGGCTGGAATTTCTCCTTCTGTGTTGCGATGGCTTCGATATTCATGAGGAGGGAAACGGGGGAGGAAACGCCGTCTCTCGGTCTTTATGTAACGCCGCTGCCTTCGCCCCGACCGGGCTGAGTGATGACCTCATCACGTCGGAACACACACAGCCTCTCGGATGCATGCAAAGTACAGCCTCATGCAAGACGCCATGATCGCACACACGGCATGTTTGTGAGCCGGGGTGGCCGATTGTGGGGCCGGATCAGGGTCCCCAGCTCAGGGCCCGGCCTCGGGGTGTGGAGGCCTGCATGCTGTACGATACCTGGACTACTTTTAACCCGCTGTGTGTGTGTTTACAGCTGCTGCACACACAGATCAGGTGAAGGTCCTCCAGTCCCCTATAAGTCCAGACCCCCTTACTGGGAACCAGTTGGTTCAACCAGCCTCTTCCTGGCGAGCCATTAAGTCCGATATCTGCTGGACTAGAAGAGATTTCTGTTTTCGTGTTTCTCTCACTTCGGTTAAAAGGGGGCGGGGCTTGCTTTGGAAGAAATGTGATGTCACAGCATGTTTCTGTGCAGATCCTGATCCAGATCCAGATCCTGCATCAAAAGGTTCCATTTTAGACTCAAACCTTGCTGGAGAGTTTTGTTGAAAATCTGTTGAATGGACTTGTTGTTTTTAATAGATTGAACCGGTTTCTCTTTGTATTTTCTCCATTATTTCTGGTATTTTAGTGGTTTAGTTTACAGATTATTATTATTATTATTATTATATTATTATGTATCTACGAAGCTATGAGGTGTTTTATTGCTCAGCGTCGTCACGTTAGCGCGTCTCACCCTTCAGTTGATTTTAAACCGTAAACCTTCAGTCCGCTGCTGGCGAGTTAATAAAAGCCAGATATTCCTCCGTGACCTTTCACCTCTGGAACTTTTACTCGAGCGGCGACGCCAGACTGGATTTCTGGACGTGTGACAAGCGGCGAAGCCTCTGCTGCAGCCGTGTGATTGGCCCGCACTGACAGCCACAGTCTCTCTCTCTTCGCTGCTTCACAGAGCTGCTCCCCCCCCCCATCCTCCCCCATCCTCCCCCCTCCTCCCTCCCCCATCCAGGCCTGGTGTGAGCATTCAAGCCAGCAACATCACAAAAGCGTCTTTGAGGGCCGAGCCCTCTGAGCTCACACCCACCACACATCAGACTGTAGACCGGGACGGGGACTATGGGTGTCACAGGACTGGAGGACTAGAAGGGGGGGGGGGTCCTCTGTTTTCGTTTCAGCGCTGGCTCTCTTGTTTTACTTTGAAGGGGGTTCTTGGCTTGTACATATGATGAGTTGCAGCAGAGAATAAGAGCACAATAGCACTCTGTTATTCAACCATATTGGGAAATTGCCTCAGCATGGACTTGTCATATCAGATTTCCTCCCAGCTCCGGCTGTCGGCCGCTCGCTGTCAGGACGCCACGGCAGGAAGTGATGCCGACTTGTGTGTGTGAACCAGAGGCCGTCTAAAGTGTGCGTCTCGTTTCCTTCCAAAACCACGATCCCATCGCATCGAACCGTCCTTCCCTATTAATTATTATTATTATAAAAAGCAGCATTATGGATGTCGTCACCATCGGAGCAGAGCCGGGATTACGTTTCCCACCTCCTTATCGAGGTCTTCCTCCTTCGTACGTCTGAGATAATGACACGCAGGGCGCCGTTCTCACGCCGAGGTGTGAAACCGCAGCACACTCCCGGTGTGTTTGAGCCGCCTTGGATTAACGTTTCACAAACACAAATCCTCCCGGCGGTGACTCGTCTCCGGTATACGTCGCTGTCTGCGTTACGTAACGCCGCTTCCTCTCCCAGTAATCCGCCTCTGAACAGTCGTCACCCGGAGGAGTCCATGTCAGAGCTGCCACCCGTCCCGCTGTTTCCATGTTGGTTTAGACGTCACGCAGCTCCTTTTCAAGCACTTTACAAGCACTTCAAGGTGCATTTCCATGCTTTTCCAGCCCCTTCCAGCTGTGGTAAACTCCATCTTTGTACCAATCCAATGGTCAGTATTCAGTCTACTTATTCTGTCACTTGTTCATCACATTAAATGAGATGTTCTTGTCCTCTAAACAACCAACATGATGTTTGGAGACAGCTTTTTACAGAAGGACCACAAATGAAAGGAAAACTAATTCCACTAACAGATCCACAGAAATATAATCACCAACTATTTTCATCATCTGTTCATCATCAAAAGTCATTTTTCAGAAAGAAATGTCAGAAAACGTCCCTCAAATATGGAGATCTTCTTTCCTCTGTTCTATCATAGATGCCATCACATACAACACACATTTCAAGACCTTTAGTCTACATCCAAGCACTAAAATTCAAGTGTTTCAAGGACTTCCAGCCCCCGTTAACCCTGGATGTGTTGTGATTATTGTTGTAGTATTGATGTTATTATTTAAACTTCTCTCTGAAACAAGAGGAGCAGCTTTGATGAAGATCGGTATTAAGTCCCGCCTCCCGGCTGTGTTTCTGTGTTCCCGTCAATCAAACGGCGTTTTGTCATTTTTACATGCGTTTCCCTGTCTGGTCGCTGTGTTTTACTGGGTAAGCA
>CM056844.1:1312500-1322500 GCA_029853015.1 Chelidonichthys spinosus | reverse complement strand
CCCAGCTGCTCTGCAAATGTAATGTGACACTTATGGATAAACAGATTATCAAGGGAACGGAGGGGAGCGCAGCAAAAAAAAATACAAAAATCTCTTCCACAAGTTGTAGAAATGAGAGTTTATTTAATGAACTGTGGGGACGGGCAGTGATTAATTCTAAAGGTCTAAACGACATCGTTTGGGGAATATTACTGGGAACATTAGATGATGAGGCAGTATTTGATATATTTGCCTTCCTTTCTCTTTCCCCTCACCAGTTATTATAGATTAATCCATAATCCTCACCACCTAAAGACATCTTTGTCAGTGAAGCTCAGGGATAGAGCCGGTAGATTTTTTCTTTTTTTTCAGCATGATGTCACATTGTCACGTCTCCTACTGGAAATACTCGGCTGCTCTCAGATAGAAGGTATTTTATATATCAGAGCCGAGGTGGGACTTAGCACTTTATGTAACCGCACGTTTTCTACATCACGTCTTATTCTTCTTAAAAACCTGCTGGTGTAAAATGTGATGTTTGGTGCTCATAATTAAGGAAGAAAATGCTCAGAATGTGTTCAAATGGAAGATTTTTATGAATGAATTCAGGGTGAATGTCAGTGTAAATGTCACACTACACACTGTTTGTGTACTGAAATGTTTCATTCCAAACTCTTTGTAAAAAGTATCGTTTTTATCTGTATTTTGCATTTTAGGACTATACTAATATATATATATATATATATATATATATATATTATATATAAATATTACGTGTTGTTGCTGTCCGGTGAATAAAAATAAAAACATGCATCTGTATTGATTTTTTTCACAATGAATTAAAGGATGATGTTCTTGAGAAAAAAGCATCCACGGAATCAAACGCACAATAAAAACAGCACAAACAGCCGCTTTGCTCCGAGTCCGTTTGTCCTCTGAAGTGCATCGTGCTTTTACTTCCATCGTACGAGGCCGTTAAACCTGAAGTGCCGAGTGTCCGTTCGTCCAATCAGGAGAGGGCGTGTGTGTGTGTGTGTGTGTGTGTGTGCTCTGAATGACCCTCGCCGAGCGGACAAGCGTCTCTTTGACGGCGGACAGATGGACGGACGGGGCGACCCGGCGACAGACACAGAGGACTGAGGCTCCAGTGTGGCCGCCACCGCCGCCGCCACCGCCGCCGCCACGTGGCCTCCACCCCCCTTTTCATCCCCACAACACGTCCACTTCCTGTCCTGTAACCACGGCGATGCACGCGGCGACGGATCCGAGGATTGAAGAGGGAAAGGGTTTGGCGTTTTGAGGGGATCGTTTCCTGATGATAACCACCTTCAAACAGGTTTTTTTTTTAAAACATATAAATATTTTTTGGGTTTATTTGCAAAAACAGCGTAAAAAGCAGCCAGGAGCACGGAGACAGACAGGCAGGGAGACAGGCTGAGCTCCTGAGAGAGAGAAACCCCACGGAGTCGATAAAAATATCTCACCCCAAAAGAGAAAAGAGGGAGAAAAAACAACAAGTTCACCGGCAGAGACGCAGGTGAAGTTGTCACGGAAACAAAACGTGGCAGAGCGAAACACATCTTCCTCCTCTTCACTACAATCTTTAATATGTATTCAGAAAATCTGCAACGCTCCCATCAACCCATCAATAATAACTCATTAGTTATTATTCCTAAATTAGATCCTCGGCTCCAGCTTCCTGTTCAACAACAGATGTCACTTTGATTGGTCAGCTCCGAGGGCAGCCGCTTATTGATTGGCCGGTCATTAGGAGAGGGGGTGACACCGTTAACACCGAGGGCCGTCGCCGTGTCGACCGCTCTTTAACGAACGCCATCAACCGACCCAGAGGAGGAGGAGGGGGGAGGAGGAGGAGGGGCATTGACCGCCGGCTCCCTCACTGGTGTGAGTACAGGGCGGCGGCGTGTGGCGGCATCGATCCCCCGGATGAGACACTGGGCCGCGCGAGTGTGTGTGTGCGTGCCCTCTGATAGCCTCCTGCTCCTGCAGCGTGGTATTTATTTAGATTTTACACTTTGTTTCACACCAACCCGACACTCTTGACTCCATTTGTCTGGAATCTGCAAAGATTTAAAACCCCAAAAATATGCTGCAGCAACTGTTGTGCTATCTGCAGCCGACTGGAACAAACGGAGGGAACGTTTGGCCAGATTTCTGTTTCCTGCAGAGCGGAGCGAGAAAAAAAAAACAAGCCCTCCTCGCACCGAGAAGAGGGAACAAGTGGAGAGATTCATGGAGACGGACTCCAGTCAATGAATGGTGAGCAAGAGAGGACGGGGAGACTTGACTTTACATCAAAATGCATCGATTTGTGAGGACTGAGCACATATCTGGCTGCAGCAACTCAAGAAAGAAAAGTCAGCTTACAGGTGCTTCTTTGAATGAAGTCTGGTAAGTGAGGGTGAGGGTGAGGGTGAGGGTGAGAGAGAGGGTGAGGAGGAGCTGAGTTGTGGACCGCGGTGGAAATGAGCTCGGCCGTGCACTAAGTGTGGCGACCTCGTGGTTAACCTCTCACTGTTTCCACCGGCCTCCACACTAAATGATGCCTACTGTTTCCTGCCCAGGAGGGGGGAGGAGGGGGGAGGAGGGGGGAGGACGGGGACTAAACTCCCATGTGTTTTCTTTCCTGTAATAAAACGTCATTAATTAGAATCGGCAGAGTAACTAATACTTTCTGAGAAAGTCTGCTGACTTTTGGGAACAATAATTAAGATCATAAGGTCACTTACTAGTTTTTCAGGGCTTTCAACAGCATGTCATGGTCTTCCTCAGAGAACAGCACGGCTGAACCCAGACAGGATGTACAGTCTCTCCCTCTAGATGCCCGACGGCGACCACCACGTCTTCTAGCCCAGCCTGGAAGTGAGAACATTTCCATAGAGATGTAAATATATATATATATATATATATATATATATATATATATATATATATATATAAACTGGACAACAACGTACCAAAATCCAGCCCATAAACTGTGATAAACTTTGGGATGGGAATTAGAAAACATAAAGTTGTGTGGGTTTGAATAATGTGTCCATGTAATGATTAATGATCCGACTTAGTGAATGCCTGCCGGGCTTTGGAACGCTGACAAATCAAAATGTCAATAAAAATATACCCAAATAAACTCGCTTTAGTTAAATGATGGTATATGGGCAACTTCCTGCTGCTGGAAGTCTCTGATGAAGGTCAGAACCTCAACCAGACACAGTTCCACTTCTGCAGAAACATCACTCTCAATACGTTGCTCTATTAAAACTAATGTCTACAACTTATTTGTGTCTTTCTGACACCAAAATATACATAATATACAGTAATACAGTAATACATGTAATAGACAGACAGGCAAATATCCTCATATATATATATATATATATATATATATATATATGAGGAGGAGGACGGGCACCTGTAGGAGGACGGTGAGGAGGAGGAGCACCTGTAGAAGGGGACGATGAGGAGGAGGAGCACCTGTAGAAGGGGGACAGTGAGGAGGAGGACCTGTAGATGGGGGAGGGTGAGGAGTGAGGAGGAGCACCTGTAGAAGGGGGACAGTGAGGAGGAGGAGCACCTGTAGAAGGGGGACAGTGAGGAGGAGGACCTGTAGAAGGGGGACAGGTGAGGAGGAGGAGCACCTGTAGAAGGGGGACAGTGAGGAGGAGGACCTGTAGATGGGGGAGGGTGAGGAGGAGACCTGAGAGGAGGACAGTGAGGAGGAGGACCTGTAGAAGGGGGAGTGAGGAGGAGGAGCACCTGTAGAAGGGGGACAGTGAGGAGGAGGAGCACCTGTAGAAGGGGGACAGTGAGGAGGAGGACCTGTAGAAGGGGGACGGTGAGGAGGAGGAGCACCTGTAGAAGGAGGACAGTGAGGAGGAGGAGGAGCACCTGTAGAAGGAGGACAGTGAGGAGGAGGAGGAGCACCTGTAGAAGGGGGACAGTGAGGAGGAGGACCTGTAGAAGGGGGACGGTGAGGAGGAGGAGCACCTGTAGAAGGAGGACAGTGAGGAGGAGGAGGAGCACCTGTAGAAGGAGGACAGTGAGGAGGAGGAGCACCTGTAGAAGGAGGACAGTGAGGAGGAGGAGCACCTGCAGAAGGAGGACAGTGAGGAGGAGGAGGAGCACCTGTAGAAGGGGGACAGTGAGGAGGAGCACCTGTAGAAGGAGGACAGTGAGGAGGAGGAGCACCTGTAGAAGGAGGACAGTGAGGAGGAGGAGGAGCACCTGTAGAAGGAGGACAGTGAGGAGGAGGAGGAGCACCTGTAGAAGGGGGACGGTGAGGAGGAGGAGCACCTGTAGAAGGAGGACAGTGAGGAGGAGGAGGAGGAGCACCTGTAGAAGGGGGACGGTGAGGAGGAGGAGCACCTGTAGAAGGAGGACAGTGAGGAGGAGCACCTGTAGAAGGGGGACAGTGAGGAGGAGGAGGAGCACCTGTAGAAGGAGGACAGTGAGGAGGAGGAGGAGCACCTGTAGAAGGGGACGGTGAGGAGGAGGAGCACCTGTAGAAGGGGGACAGTGAGGAGGAGGAGCACCTGTAGAAGGAGGACAGTGAGGAGGAGGAGGAGCACCTGTAGAAGGAGGACAGTTAGGAGGAGGAGCACCTGTAGAAGGGGGACGGTGAGGAGGAGGAGCACCTGTAGAAGGAGGACGGTGAGGAGGAGGAGCACCTGTAGAAGGAGGACGGTGAGGAGGAGGAGCACCTGTAGAAGGAGGACAGTGAGGAGGAGCACCTGTAGAAGGGGGACGGTGAGGAGGAGGAGACACTGTAGAAGAGGCAGTGACGTGAGTGAGGAGGAGCACCTGTAGAAGGGGACGGTGAGGAGGAGGAGCACCTGTAGAAGGGGACGGTGAGGAGGAGGAGCACCTGTAGAAGGAGGACGGTGAGGAGGAGGAGCACCTGTAGAAGGGGACAGTGAGGAGGAGCACCCTGTAGAAGGGGACGGATGGAGGAGGAGCACTGTGAGGGATCGGTGAGGAGGAGGAGACCTGAGAAGGAGGACGTTAGGGAGGAGAGCACCTGTAGAAGGGGACGTGAGAGGAGGAGCCTGCAACAGGAGGAGCACCTGTGAGAGGATGGTGATGGAAGAAGAGGGCTACTCTGAGTGGATGCAGGTAGCAGCTCTCTACCTCGCTCCTCACCCCTGGCTCTGCTACCTTGCTCCTGCCTGCCTTACCCCTTGCCTCCCCGGTCCACCCTGACCGCGCGCCTCCTCACGCCCTTGGCTGGTATCGCTGCAGGCTGCGGCACATGGTTAGCTCAAACGCCCGACTTGAAATAGTGCTGCTGTCACCGGCAATCTGGGGCGAGAGATGGACCGCTGACTCCTGCAGGGGGGGAGAGAGCGAGGGAGGAGGGGGGAGAGAGTGTGTGAGGAGGGGGGGGAGGGAGGGAGGGAGGAGGACCCCCCCCCCCCGCGCTGAGCTCTTCCCATCCAGCAGCAGCACATGTTGAGGTGAGGTCGGATGGGACAGGCGGGTGGACCACTGGATGCCAGTAGTCTAAAGCCCTGATCTGCTGTACCTGGTCTGGTACCTGGTCCTGTACCTGGTCCTGTACCTTGGCTGGTACCTGGTCCTGTACCTTGGCTGGTACCTGGTCTGGGACCTGGTTCACAGCAGCTGCAAACAAGGTGGTTTTCCTACCAAAGATACAAGTTCCCGTCTTAGAAAGACAGCAGATTCTACAAAAACCAGATTCCTAGGAAAGGTGTGTGTGTGTGTGTGTGTGTGTGTGTGTGTTGCTGGCTTTGTTGTAAAAAAAAAAAAAGAAAAGAAAGATGCGACTGCAAGGCCCTGAAAATAAACCTCAAACGCTGTGAACCCAGAAGAGGGGTGAGGAAAACGGATTTTGGTTCAGAGGGGAATGAAACGCAGTTTTTTTTACGCAAAAGGCATGGAAAGCTCTTCTTCCTCTATTTCCTTATCATGCTCTCCGTCTGTCTCCCTCTTCTCTTTGTCTCCCCTCACACACACACACACACACACACACACCTACACACCCATCTGTGGTATAATTGTCTTAAGTGCAGATGCTTTCTTCAGAGGTGCATTAACGGGTGCTTCTGAGGATCCCCGGGTGCCTGATATCCAGGGAGCAGACGCAGAGGGCACCCAGCGGTGGGGCACAGCTCCCAAACAGTGAGGGGTTTACACACACACACACACACACACAAACACACACACACACACACACACACACACAGAGCAACAAAACAGGAAGCACACGATTAGAATGAGCTCTGAGAGACTGAGTGTTTCTTCTTCGACAGGGTGCGTTTAAAGCCTTGTTGTTTTCGCCCGCAGCTACAGCCAGCTCCGATGATGTCGACTTCCTTACACGGGAGCGCCGCTCGCCGCCTCGCTGCATGCTAATGTCGACTACAAACGCTCACTCGCGTCGTGGAAAAGGTTTAACGCCAGCTTTGGTTAACAATCGGCTAATTCTGTTGTCAGTGAAAAAAAACCTGAGTGCATTTTAATTTGATGTCATATATTTATACTTCTGCAGACTCCTGCTGTTGAAACATGTTGTTGTTCTGTCTCTACTCCGTTTTAGCAACACGGAGCGATTACACCTCAACCAGGGTGACAAACAGGAACCCTCATGAAGAAGATTCAGATCCGACGTTCCCGAGGAATATAAGGATTGGTACCGACTAATCAACACGCCGTCATCCTGTTCACATGCATTTCTTTTAAATCCAAGCACTTTCCAAACCTTAAAACCCTGCATACAGCCAACCATTCCCCCGACCTCCATCTCACAGACAAGGCCTCCCTCCTCCTGAGAAAGCAGGAAACACAAAGACACAAAGCGTTCTTTGCAGGTCCGCTTGTTTGGGGTCTCCCTGAGTCTGGATCGCGACCCTGCAGGGACTCAGGACCCGGGAAACATCATGTCATTACTGTTGACTCGACTGGCCACATTCCTCCACTCTGCAACCTACAGAGCACACACACACACACACACACACACACACACACCCTTTAGTGACTCTCTTCATCGTCCCTGATCTACCAAGAGTCCCATCAGGTCAATATCCGCTTTCATCTGGGGAAAACGGCAGCCTGCGCCTTTAATTAAAGAAGTGGCCACTGAGTTGTCCATCAGAGAGAGAGAGAGGGAGAGAGAGAGAGACAGAGAGAGAGAGAGAGAGAGAGAGAGAGAGAGACAGAGAGAGAGAGAGAGAGAGAGAGACACAGAGAGAGAGAGGCTTTCATCCTCTGGCTTCAAACACTCTGGTGAAAATGGAGTTTCAGCTACTCCGGCGTAGCGGACGGCCCTCAGCGCGTGACGACTCTCCCCCGCGGCGTCAGCGGGGCGCCGGCTCAAAGCACCACACACACACACACACACACACACACACACACACACACACACAGGGAGAGGAGGAACTAAGCAGCCCAGTGTGGAAGCTCCGGGAGCATAATGACGGCTTCTGAAGGAGCCGGACAGTAAAAGGAGCCGGACGCTTCCCGTCTGAACAGCGGAGCCTTTTATGTCCCGCCTCTTTGTGGAGCGGCGAGCTGAAGCACGGCGTCAGAGAACAGCGAAGGATGCGGTGAAGTTCTGGAGAGGCGTGAGCCATCGTGGTGCCGTCTCCTCAGAGAGAAGCTACCTGGAAACACCCCTCCTACGACGTGACAAATGAAACGGAGAGTTGAAGATAAATGGCACAACCTCGGCGTGGAGCAATTAAACCTTCTTTTCTTTGCCCACATTATTCACCCCCCCCCCCCCTGCTCCTCTCTCCTCCTCTCTCCAGGGGGTCCCAGCCTCACTTTGTTTGTTTTAATTATTTTTCCGTATGCAAATGTGCCTTTCCTTCATAATTGCTCCATGAGCTCCTCGTCTCTGATTTGGAGGATTGAGGGGGGAAGAAGAAAGTTGAGAGGGGGGAGGAGGGGGGAGGAGAGGAAGAGCTGGTTATCGATTCCGGGGGAGCCATCTTTGGAGCAGTCATCAGCTCGTAGCAGTAAGGTAATCAATCGTTCATGAACATCACACCCTCCTCCCCCTCCATGTACGAGCAGCGTGAGAAGTGTTAATGCTACCTCGCGACATCAATCACACACTGAGACGGAGGGAGGAGGGGGGAGGGGGGGAGGAGGGGGGAGGAAGCAGAGGAATACAGGCAACACGAGGAGAGAGGAAGAAAGGGAAGGAGAGAAGAGGCAGGTTGAAAGGGAAGATGCTTTCTCTCTGGCGACTGACTCAAACATCACTTCCTCCTCCTCAGATCGTCTCTGAAGGGCAGGAAGTGAGCAGAGATGCTGACCTTTGACCTGAACACCGAAGCAAAAAGGCAACAAAAACTACTTTCTGCAGAGGTTAAATGTGTTTAACTGGAGCCGTCCTGACCTTCCAGTTTGCTTCTGTTTCCGTAGGCTACGCTAACAACTTACTTTAAGCATAATAACAGTAATATTATCACTCATGTGTCAAAATAGCTCCAAATCATCCAAACAAGTATATTATTATTATTCTTATTATCTGTAGAAATCTGCACACGTAGAATACTAACAAATCTTTTTAAACATGCGAGATCATGTTGACCGTCTCCTCATCCATTCATGATAATTATCTCAACCTACAGCAGCTGATTGGATATAGAACGTATGAAATAAACATTTAATAAACACACGATCGGAGACGAAGGAGAAGAAAAATAAAACATAACGCTGTTGTGAACTCTCACATCGCCTCATTGACAACAACAAAAGTGACTCGGCCAGACACTTACTTATAAATCCACGGGAGGACGAGGAGACGCAGGAAGTGGCAGGAAGAGAAAAGAAAAACAAATCAAAAAATGAATTTTCCTGCATGAATAAATCAGCCCATGTTTCGGGGCAGGTGTGTGTGTGTGTGTGTGTGTGTGTGTGTGTTGGGATGGTGAGCCAGCCTTAATGAGGTATCCTCTAAAAAAAAAAGAGACAAATATTGAGAGGGAGACATGGAGATTTGGAGGGGAGACGGGGGAGGAGCGGGGGAGATACAGTGAGTCGGCTCAAAGACAAGAGAACAAACCCCTCAAAGTCATCGGGCTAATCCATCCCGACAACGCTGACGCCTCATCATATCGACCCTCCCTCCGCTGTACACACAAACACACACATGTACACACACTCCTCCTTCCCCGACGGCCCCCGCCTCCTCCTCCTCCTCCTCCTCCTCCAGCAGCTCCAAGGAGAGAGGCATGAAACAAACAGGAGGTGGAGGAGGGAGGTCAGGAGGGAGGAAGGAACAGCTGAGGTTCACCCCGTGGGCGATGCAGCGGCGTGGACCTGACCCACCTGACTGCTACAATAACTAGACACCTCCCACGTCTGATGGCTTCACTAGCTGACCACCCACGTCCACGTCTCCAGCACCTTCTCAAAGTCAAATTCAAGCACTTTCCATGCATTTCAAGGTGCATTTCCATGCTTTTCCAGCACCTCCACACTCAAATTCAAGTGTTTTCAAGGATTTCCAGCACCCGTACCAACCCTGGAACGACCCTCACTCCCCCCCCCCCCCCCCACGCCTGTCACTCGCCGTGATGAGCCGTCAACCTTGACTCGGTGGTCCAGCCTGAGGCCGAGGCAACGGGCAATCTGCAGTTAAAGGTAAACAGCAACGTTGCCCGGGTTCACCTTTCCTTTGGAAGGCGTCCTCTGTGCTGCATTTTCAAATATGTGTTTCCAGAACTCACATTACTGAAGGCTTTTAAAGAAACAGAGCGTTTTTTAAGAATTTATCATAATATGAAGGGATTTGCAGAAAGCATCAGAATAAAAGCTTCTTATTGATCCAAATGAAAAGCTGAAGTTTGAAGCAATAAAACTTGGTACGACCCGTAGCTTATGGTGGCTAATGTTAGCATACTCACTTTATAACTGACTGTTTAGTTTGTGCTAAATCGTCTCTCCTGAAAGCCCATCATGAAGATGGACAACACGATGGAATCCGATCAACACTGATGAAGCTATTGATCCGGTATTGTATATTAAGCTT
>CM056844.1:1300000-1310000 GCA_029853015.1 Chelidonichthys spinosus | reverse complement strand
TTCTTGGAATATTGCCATCCTCTCTCCGCTCCCTTTTTAATTCTATTTTATTTTTTTCCAGTGGCCCTGATATGCCGTCATAATAAGTGAGTAAATTCAACAAATGCTGCTTTTTATGCCAGAAATGGTGAACGGAGGAAGGAAGAAGAGCGGATTAAAGGAGGAAGAGAGAGAATGGAAAGGGATGAAGGGAAGAGAGGAAGTGATAATAGAGAGATGCTAGGAAGGAAGGGAGGACGCGAGTGAAGGACGGCTGAGAACGGGGGAGAGTGAAAGAGAGTCGTCCTCACCCTCCCTTCACATCCACGAGCTCCAGCAGTAAATTTCTTGCCATTTCATGGCCGTCAGCCGGGGCCAGTAAACGCCGAGAAGACGGACCCCGGGGGGCCGAGGTGAGCCTGAAGGACGAGCTGTCCCTCACACACACACACACACTTGCTCTTTTTCTCGCCATCGCTCTCTGTTTGTCGTCCTCACACACTCTTTCACTCCCCCCCCTCCCTCCCTCCCTCACACCCAATCCCTCTTGTTAATTTCTCTCTTTTTGCTCTTTTCTCCTTTCACACACACACACACACACACACACACACACACACACACACACTCACATGCGATCCTGCCCCCCTTTGCTGAAGGAGACCCCCCTGGTGTCCCGAGTCCGGAGGCGCCTACATATCCCAGGGAGCCTTGCTGCGGGGACCACCGAGGGTCGCGGGGGTCTCGGAGCCCCATAGTCCCATCCTTCATTTCCTCTCATTTCGGGAAAAGGACGGGCGGGAAATTCCCTGGGAAAGAAAAAGAATCACAGGATCACACAAATGAAGGGCAAGCGAGTGAAGACGAGTGTGTGTGTGTGTGTGTGTGTGACCACGCTGCAGTGAGAAGGAGGGAGTGTGAGAGATAAAGCGTATTAAGGGTGTTTGGGAAGATGAGAGTATGACCCATAAAGATATAAAGAGGCTGGCGGTGTGGGCTTTCCGCAGGCTTTATCCATTAAACTCAGAGTCCCCACGGCGCCCAAAGTGACAGGAAACACACACACACACACACACACACTCTGACCGCCTGTAACAATCCCTCCGTCGGCACGGCGACCAGTCGGTCAGCGCACATGTTGTGTTAAAACACTGGAGAGAGACGTTTAGGAAAAAGTGGGACAGAGAGGAAGAAAGAATCTGGCACAAATATGAGAAAGCAAGACGGTTATTTGGATATTCTGATTTTACGGAGCAGAGAAACTGATTTGATCCACTATTCCATTTAAAACGGCTCTCTGCTATCATGCTAATGATGCTCATACACATTCTATACGAGGTAAAGAGACGTGTTAATGTTGGACTATTTCAGAGACTTTTCTCTTCTGCATGATTTTATAAAGGACGTGAAAAACACTTTTCATAACAAAAGAGAAATAATAGGCCGGCAATAATAATATGTTTTCATAAAAACATATTATTCCTGGCAATCAAGATGGCATTTAAGAAAACAAATCAACAGATGTCAGAGCCCATGTGACTTTTTTCTTTTTCCAAACTGACCTAAAAAACAAACAAAAATCAGCTTTTTCACAAAAACACTCGATTGCTGGAAGGTGTGAAAACATCCCGTTCCTGCAGGACGCCACGGATATGACCGCCGCGACACAAACAGATGCAGCTCAGGGTGAACAGGTGCCCTGCAGGAGGTCGAGGTGTGTGTGTGTGTGAGTGTGAGAGCCAGCAGGGCAGCAGAGGACCAGGCTGTCTGAATCCCCCTGACAGCCACTTGTCACTCTCCCCTCGGACCATCTGGACCTTTTTCCTCTGTCTCATCTCCACACACACACACTTGTGCAAACACACTCTGCACCAATGGGAGCTGGTGGTGACAGTGGTGATGGGGGGGGGGCAACAGATGCCAGTTTCTCCACGTTTGTGTGCCTCCATGCTTCCCACCTCTCTCCATCTTTCTCCTCCTTTCCTTCGCTTCCTTCCTTCATCTCTGTCATGTTTGGCCAGCTGGCAAACACACACACACACACACACACACACAGTCTGAGCCATATGCTGGCTTTGACCTCCACCGCTGCATTAGACCAGCATGGCACTCTCACTGGGAACGATCCATCCGGGACCAGAGAGCCTCGATGCGTTACGTGGCACAGATTCCCGAATGCCGATGGAGCTCACATGTTCAGTGTCTCATCATCGAAACCACAACGGACAAGGACTTCATCCAGCTGAACCTCCATAGATCCATCAATCTGAAGACCCAAATCTAACAACAGACATCTCCTTTCCCTGTAAATGTGCACCGGGTCCACTCCATTCCTACAACACTTCCACTCCCCAACACCTACCGGAGATCTACCAACACTTCCACTCCCCAACACCTACCGGAGATCTACCAACACTTCCACTCCCCAACACCTACCGGGTATCTACCAACACTTCCACTCCCCAACACCTACCGGAGATCTACCAACACTTCCACTCCCCAACACCTACCGGGGATCTACCAACACTTCCACTCCCCAACACCTACCGGGGATCTACCAACACTTCCACTCCCCAACACCTACCGGGGATCTACCAACACTTCCACTCCCCAACACCTACCGGAGATCTACCAACACCCACCGCGATCTACCAACACTTCCACTCCCCAACACCTACTGGGGATCTACCAACACTTCCACTCCCCAACACCTACTGGGGATCTACCAACACTTCCACTCCCCAACACCTACTGGGGATCTACCAACACTTCCACTCCCCAACACCTACCGGAGATCTACCAACACCCACCGGGATCTACCAACACTTCCACTCCCCAACACCTACTGGGGATCTACCAACACTTCCACTCCCCAACACCTACTGGGGATCTACCAACACTTCCACTCCCCAACACCTACCGGAGATCTACCAACACCCACCGGGATCTACCAACACTTCCACTCCCCAACACCTACTGGGGATCTACCAACACTTCCACTCCCCAACACCTACTGGGGATCTACCAACACTTCCACTCCCCAACACCTACCGGAGATCTACCAACACCCACCGGGATCTACCAACACTTCCACTCCCCAACACCTACTGGGGATCTACCAACACTTCCACTCCCCAACACCTACTGGGGATCTACCAACACTTCCACTCCCCAACACCTACCGGAGATCTACCAACACCCACCGGGATCTACCAACACTTCCACTCCCCAACACCTACTGGGGATCTACCAACACTTCCACTCCCCAACACCTACTGGGGATCTACCAACACTTCCACTCCCCAACACCTACTGGGGATCTACCAACACTTCCACTCCCCAACACCTACCGGAGATCTACCAACACTTCCACTCCCCAACACCTACCGGGGATCTACCAACACTTCCACTCCCCAACACCTACCGGAGATCTACCAACACTTCCACTCCCCAACACCTACCGGAGATCTACCAACACTTCCACTCCCCAACACCTACCGGGATCTACCAACACTTCCACTCCCCAACACCTACCGGGGATCTACCAACACTTCCACTCCCCAACACCTACCGGAGATCTACCAACACTTCCACTCCCCAACACCTACCGGGATCTACCAACACTTCCACTACCCAACACCTGAGACTACCGGGCATCTACCAACACTTCCACTCCCCAACACCTGAGACTACCGGGGCTCTGGAGGGTCAAAACCCAGATCATTAGCCCCATCCTTCCTGTCCTCTTTGCTGTGTTGAGCTCTCCTCCTCTCCTCCTCCACCTCCTTCCCTTCAGGGAGGACGGCCCATCACTATTCTGGACACATAACCAGCCCCATGCAGCCACAAGTGACAGCATCACACACACACACTCTATCCTTCACATTTACATTTCAAACTGCCTGCGCTTCCACCAACACATCCATTATTTACCAGCCTCTGGCCAAAGAGGAGAGCACTGTATCCACACTCCCCAGGTAGCGAGAGTGTGTGTGTGTGTGAGAGAGTGTGTGTGTGTGGGTGTGTGCTGCTTCCCTCGGCAGCCTGCAATTATATTTTCTTAACTTCATAAACCACATTTTCCTTCCTTTTCTCATTTTGCTCCCTTTTCCACTTCCTTGCTTCTCTTCACTCTCGATCGTTCAAAAGTCAATTACGTTCCGTGTGGTACTAAATACTGTACAACAACAGTGTCACAAACACTGTACGACAACAGTGTCACAAACACTGTACGACAACGGTGTCACAAACACTGTACGACAACGGTGTCACAAATACTGTACGACAACGGTGTCACAAACACTGTACGACAACAGTGTCACAAACACTGTACGACAACGGTGTCACAAACACTGTACGACAACAGTGTCACAAACACTGTACGACAACGGTGTCACAAACACTGTACGACAACGGTGTCACAAATACTGTACGACAACGGTGTCACAAACACTGTACGACAACAGTGTCACAAACACTGTACGACAACGGTTTCACAAACACTGTACGACAACGGTGTCACAATACTGTACGACAACAGTGTCACAAACACTGTACGACAATGGTGTCACAAACACTGTACGACAACAGTGTCACAAATACTGTACGACAACGGTGTTACAAATACTGTACGACAACAGTGTCACAAATACTGTACGACAACGGTGTCACAAATACTGTACGACAACGGTGTCACAAACATTGTACGACAACAGTAACGGTGTCACAAATACTGTACGACAATGGTGTCACAAACACTGTACGACAATGGTGTCACAATACTGTACGACAACAGTGTCACAAACATTGTACGACAACAGTAACGGTGTCACAAACACTGTACGACAACGGATGAAAATCTCAGGAGATTTTTGTTTTTGAAGGTTTGTGGATGAAAAATGTAAAAATTTAAAGTATTTGAGCCAACTTCAGGTTCTGATGACTGATTTTGTGGGGTTTTATTTCCCAGCATGCTCAGCGTTCATTAAAGGACTCAATGCACAGACATGCGTTTACATGACGGCCTGCATGCATGTCCTCGCGCCTTCACGCCGTCCTCACTTCACACCCTGACCGCTGCCGACGTTTGTTGGATTCACACTCGAGACGGAAGCAGCAGCACATTCTGTCCGTCTTGTGCACACACCTCCTTCTTGCTGTTTTTCCCAGCCTCTCTGCACCTCCGGATGCCTCCTCACACCTCCTCCATATGAGGCGAGAGCTCAGATCGAGGCGTTCGCTCTCATTCCTAGATTGTTTTGTGGGAAACTGCTTTTAGATTTTGCCAGGTTGTGATTTTTAGTCTCTCTTTGTCTTCATGCAGCACTCGAGGTATTTAAAAAAAAAAAGCAACTTCAGAGAGCAAGAAAAGACGTGGTGCTTTGATCTGAGAGGAGGGAGGCCAGCGGGAGGAGTGCATTGTGGGCTAGCGGCTGTGTAAAAGGTGGCCTAGTTAAAGCACTCATAATGGATTACATTATGCTATAAACGCTCTCGCTCTCCCGCCCGAGTCTCCTAAACGAGCCGGTAAATGGACGGCCGGGACGCTCCTTTCTTCTCCTGCTGAACCGGCGAGGTCGCGACCCGTCACAGTCTGAGGAAAGCAAACAAAGGAAGTCAGAGCAGAGCCGCAGCAGCAGCAGCAGCAGCAGCCTTTTAGAAGCCCGTTATCCCTGAACACACTCCTCTGTGGGGGGAAGCTAGCACATGTGCTAGCCGTGCAGCCGGATGGGGCGGGGCTTCCTGTGTGCAAGTTAGTCCCATGTCATATTTACCAACTGTTGTTTACGTTTCATTTTTTTAAATATACACTCAAATCACTCACAGATCTCCTCCTTTCCTTCACTAATGCCTCCTTTCCTTCACTATCACCTCCTTCTCTTCTCATCACCTCCTTCCCTTCACTAACTCCTCCTTCCCTCTACCATCATCTCCTTCCCTCCTCATCACCTCCTTCCCTCCACCATCACCTCCTTCCCTCCTCATCACCTCCTTCCCTTCCCTAGGAAGGAGGACCTACAGGTGGGTAAAGAAGCATCAGCTGATCTCGGTCCCGATGTTTGATGCTTCTTTAATATATTTGATGTTTTATCAAAAACACGCCGCTCTGAATTGATGTTGATCCAGAAAACCTCCTGCTTCGGACGGGGAGGTCTGTTCCCTACATCAGTGACTCGCACCAAAGGATTGTGGGATTGCTGGCCAAGCGTCTTGGCATGGGGCGCCTGGGTGGTTGGCTGCTGTTGCCACGGCGATGAAGCGGTATGATGTTCTCTCCAGCAGACCGCCGCAGCGCCGGTAGACCACAACAACACACCTTGGCCCGGTTTCCTGGCCCGCCGTCCTGCCGAGCTCCGTTTAACCAAAACAGCCCCCTCCTCCTCCTCCACCCCCTCCCCCCCTGCCTCACTCTCTCACCTCGCCAGATGAGCCCACACCAGAATAGCGAGCGGCGTACGCTTAAACGTCGACAACATCGGAGATGTCACAACACGGGTGATGTGAGCGTTAGACATCTCACGTTGACGGTAACGCGGCGGCGAGCCCGCGGACGCCCGTCTGTTCGCTCACACCTCCGCAGCTTCCGACGAGGTGTGAGGATTCATCACGAGGAGCTCGTCCTGCCGGTCAGCTTACCTGAGAACTTTTATTTCACCCCAACGAAAAGTAGTCTCTCTCCTTCCACTTTGAAATCATTGGATTCGCTCAACATTTAAGTCCTCTGCCTCCTTTCCTTCACTTACTCCTCTTTCCCTTCACTGTCTCCTCTTTCCCTTCACTGTCTCCTCTTTCCCTTCACTGTCTCCCCTTTCCTTCACTATCTCCTCCTTTCCTTCACTAACTCCTCTTTCCCTTCACTGTCTCCTCCTTTCCTTCACTATATCCTCCTTTCCTTCACTAACTCCTCTTTCCCTTCACTGTCTCCTCCTTTCCTTCACTGTCTCCTCCTTTCCTTCACTTACTCCTCTTTCCCTTCACTGTCTCCTCTTTCCCTTCACTGTCTCCTCTTTCCCTTCACTGTCTCCCCTTTCCTTCACTATCTCCTCCTTTCCTTCACTAACTCCTCTTTCCCTTCACTGTCTCCTCCTTTCCTTCACTATATCCTCCTTTCCTTCACTAACTCCTCTTTCCCTTCACTGTCTCCTCCTTTCCTTCACTATCTCCTCCTTTCCTTCACTGTCTCCTCCTTTCCTTCACTATCTCCTCCTTTCCTTCACTGTCTCCTCCTTTCCTTCACTGTCTCCTCCTTTCCTTCACTATCTCCTCCTTTCCTTCACTATATCCTCCTTTCCTTCACTATCTCCTCCTTTCCTTCACTATATCCTCCTTTCCTTCACTATCACCTCCTTTCCTTCACTATCTCCTCCTTTCCTTCACTATCTCCTCCTTTCCTTCACTATATCCTCCTTTCCTTCACTATCTCCTCCTTTCCTTCACTGTCTCCTCCTTTCCTTCACTCCTTCCACTTTGAAATGCCTGGATTTGCTTTAAACCTACAAAGAGATGATTTCCTCTCGCTCCTCTGAAACACACCTGCTGCTCCGACTCAGCGAGGTCATCCGTTTTCCAGCAGAGAGGCTAGTTAAGCCCCGCCCCCTCCGTTTTACAGCACGAATCACCATTAAAAAAAGAGAATGGTTTCCAGACCGGCGTGAACACGTGGAGTCGATACAGATGCATCTAGTCTGCTGCAGCATGTGTGGCCACACACACTTGTTCTGGACTTCCTGTTGGCACGACTACAGTCGGACGCTAGTTCGCCACCTGTGTGTCCCGCTAACGCCGCCGCACATGGTAATCTGTAAACGCACACAGCTGCTGTGTGACGACGGGGCAAAACAAACATACGTTCAGGGGTCGCATGTGTGAAATTACATCCCGAGGCCCCCGAGGACCACGAGGCAGCCCAGTTATCTTCACAAAAGTCCGACTTGTGGCACGAACGCTAGACTAATGGACACGACACCTGTTACCTGTTTGCAGATCTGAGGTCAGATTCTCCCTCTTCATTTAAACTACACACAAACATACCAGAGCTTTCCTCAGAACAGTGAGGCAGAAGAGGTTGAACAGAGTTTAACAGGAGAAGGAGGTTGGTGGTGAGTCATCATGATGTCATCTTTACCTCAAAAATACTTTCTGGATGCTGGAACCTTGTAGGATGGATGCTGGAACCTCATAGGATGGATGCTGGAACCTCGTAGGTTGGATGCTGGAACCTCGTAGGATGGATGCAGGAACCTCGTAGCATGGATGCTGGAACCTCGTAGGATGGATGCTGGAACCTCGTAGGATGGATGCTGGAACCTCGTAGGATGGATGCTGGAACCTCATAGGATGGATGCTGGAACCTCGTAGGTTGGATGCTGGAACCTCGTAGGATGGATGCAGGAACCTCGTAGGATGGATGCTGGAACCTCGTAGGATGGATGCTGGAACCTCGTAGGATGGATGCTGGAACCTCGTAGGATGGATGCTGGAACCTCGTAGGATGGATGCTGGAACCTCATAGGATGGATGCTGGAACCTCGTAGGTTGGATGCTGGAACCTCGTAGGATGGATGCAGGAACCTCGTAGGATGGATGCTGGAACCTCATAGGATGGATGCTGGAACCTCATAGGATGGATGCTGGAACCTCGTAGGATGGATGCTGATGCAGGAACCTCGTAGGTTGGATGCTGGAGCCTCGTATGATGGATGCTGGAACCTCGTAGGATGGATGCTGGAACCTCGTAGGATGCTGGAACATCGTAGGATGGATGCTGGAACCTCATAGGATGGATGCTGGAACCTCGTATGATGGATGCTGGAACCTCGTAGGATGGATGCTGGAACCTCGTAGGATGGATGCTGGAACCTCGTAGGATGGATGCCGGAACCTCGTAGGATGGATGCTGATGCTGGAACCTCGTAGGATGCTGGAACCTCGTAGGATGGATGCTGGAACCTCGTAGGATGCTGGAACCTGGAAGATAAAGGAGACTTTCAAAGATAAGAACTTCTTCTCACCTGGCGGGATGACATCATCACGTACCTGGGGGTGTGAACTGAACTGAACTTCAGCACCAAAGTCTTGCAGGTGTAATTTGACACTTTTCCACTTTCTTCAAATTTAATCCAGATTTCCTTCCAAAAACCTGCAGCTCGTGATGAAAACGCCGCCGCCCGCCGCCGTGCGTCTCCAATTCACAGAGCTTTTTTGTCACATTAGTCAACAAGGCCGGCGCCGCCGCCTGCGACTACAGGCTGTTTGCAAAGCGACGCCTCACTCCTCGCTGTCACCGGAGGGGGGGGGGAATCAAAGCTCGCCGAACGCACGTCATCCTTTGAGGGGGGTCTTTGAAATGTGGCCCTCATCCGCACACAGGAACGCATCACGCTGCATTACACAGTTTGTGGAATAAATATTTGACGGCCGGCGATATCAGAAGACGCAGAGAAACCTCAGAGCACGCAGCTGTTCACCCCCCTCCCCCATCCTTTATCCTCCCCCCTCCTCCCCCCTGCCCTGCCTCCTGCCTCCTGCAGACAGAGAGCTGGTTTAAAGCTCAATTGTGCATTTTGCAGATAAAGTAGCAAAACTACTAGAGGCGGTGTTGTGAGCGCCCGTTGCCAGGGCAACACTGGTAGGGAGACCTGGTTCTCCATTACTACTTAATTTAGACGCTCTAATTGCATTCCACACAATCTGTGGCCACAATGTGATGCAGAGGAGTCGGGTGGGGGGGGGCAGGTCTCGGGTAAACCCCTGCCTGGGAGCACAACAAAATAAAATGCATCACAAACCCGACGCGGGGCAGAATCCCCCGTTATTGCTGTTTGTGGCGATAAAATGCTTCGCTTAAAGATGAACCAAAAACATTACATTTCAATTTGGTGTGGAGAGCGTTTTATTATCTTTCATTTAGAGGACGGAGACGGGGAGAGAGAGGAACGCCCGATGTCATCGGCCGCTCAGAAGTTAAATATATCGTCTGAATGGAAAAGGGAAGGGGAGACGACGGAGCGACCATCTTTGTTTG
>CM056844.1:1285000-1290000 GCA_029853015.1 Chelidonichthys spinosus | reverse complement strand
AGGAAACGGGCAAAATTGAAAGTTGTGGAAATTGTTTTTCACTTCCAGCGAGGGGAGGCGGTCTCATTTCCTGTCGACAAGTGCAGTGCATTGTGGGCCAAACATATATATCTATATACAGGAGGTTTTTGTGATATGAATCACGGCTGGTCATCCATCACGAACAGACAAAAACAGGAGAAGAAGAAGTTCTTCTTTAATATCGTGTCTGTAATTTGCATATCGACTCATCAGTCAGGAATATTCTGCTGACTGGACGCCGCAGAGAAACTTCTCCAACGCCGAGAATCGATACCACAGAAAGTTGAAACTTCCCGATGCTTGAAAGCATCGAGGCGAATCGATGCGGGCGCCGTTCAGACGCAGAGAGTCGAAGCGGCCTCTCGCACGCCACCGCCGCCGCCGCTTTGCATAATGAGATAACCGGCGTTGGTGTAGGAGAGAAGAAGAGAGGGAAGACTCAGCCGGCGTTGACCCCGCCTCTTGATTCCCAACCTGGCAACCGCCCATAGACGAGCTGCCGTCTCCGGAGACTGCCCTCCTCTGACATGAGCACCGCTGTGAACCGCTGTGAGAGCAGGAGAGCAACAGTTATTATTTATGATTCCTGCAGCCAGAAATCCGGTGCATTCCCTCCTTTAAGCACAATACAGTTAGTTTGAACCAGTCGGATGTATGTGAGGCTTCCCGGCTCATAGAGCAGTCTCCCGCTGATGATGTCATCGACCTCACCGCGGATAACCTCGCCTGCTCTCTTCGGCGATGACGTCATCGTCTCCGTGGCGGTCATGAATCAGTCATGAAAAAAACCTCGACCCCGGACCGGATTCTGAAGATGTCTGTGGGAGGGAGGTGCGGGGAGGGAGGTGCGGGGAGGGAGGGGAGGGAGGGAGGAAGGGTGGGAGGCGGGGGGGAGGCGGGTTTACATGCCCAGAAAGTTCAGCATGCCTTCAGGCATCCAAGTCTGGGATTTGAACCGGAGACCTGCGGGGTGTCACAGATCCAGGCCCCCGGTACATCAACGCGATTGGCCCAGAGCCGCCGCTCAGCGCCGGGGCGGGGTCAGAGGGGGCGGGGTCAGAGGGGTGGGGTCCCTGCCCAAAGCAGCTAGAGGGTCTGCAGGGAGTTAGAGAGTGCCAAGGTCTGCCCCCCTCCCTCCTCTTCATCCTTCCTCCCTACTCTTCATCCTTCTCTCCATCCTCCCTCTTTCCTCTTCATCCTCCCTCTTTCCTCTTCGTCCTCCCTCCTCTTCATCCTCCCTCTTTCCTCTTCATCCTCCCTCCCTCCTCTTCATCCTCCCTCCCTCCTCTTCATCCTCTTTCCTCTTCATCCTCCCTCCCTCCTCTTCATCCTCCCTCCCTCCTCTTCATCCTCCCTCCCTCCCTCCAGCTCTCACCAATCAGCTGTGAGTGAGAGAAGCCGGTGTTAAACTGCTGCAGGACGGTGTTTGTGCTGCTGAGTGGCTCCGGTGAGGGACCATTGTTCTCTCCCAGGGGCCCTCAAATCAATACCTCCCCCCTCCCTCCCTCCCTCCCCCCTCCCTGCAACACTCCCTTTCATGATGCACACCACTGAAGAAGAGAGAGACGGAGACGGGCAGGGGGGAGGACGGGGGACACCACGGGGGATGGCGGGATAAAGACACTAGAGGAAGGAGACGACCTCGGGGTCATCGCCGCACTCCGCCGGCCTATCCAACGCCACCGAGCTCGCCACACTGATCTGATTGGCTGCTTTGTTTCAGGTCTGTCATCTCTTTTATGTGAGTTTAAACAATGTTTGATTTAATTTATTATCGGGGTGTTTGTGCTGCTGTTACGCCGCCATGTTGTCCAGGACGCCGTCGGAAATGACAATAAAGATCCAGAGAATCTGATTTTTATTCTCTCCATGTTTTACCACTATTTAGTTTGACAAAATGTCAAAATATTATATATTTTTAATAATGTATAAATTATAAAAATGTATAAATTATAAAATATTATAAAATAAAATATTATTTTCCAGTATGACGTTATGATAAAAGATGAAAATAATACCAGACATCTCAATTAAAAAAGTTTAAAAAGAAGTTCATGAACAATTTATCCATAAAGTTAGCAACACATGCAAGCGCCCCTTTGACCCTGGTGATGTCATCATAGTGATGATGTCACACCTCAAAGCCCCCGCGATGACCGGGAGAAAACGTTTTCCCTCAAACACTCGCAGCGTTTTAATCCTCCGACTCCTGATCTGGCATCGACCTCGCCGCGTTGGCTCGCGGCCCAAACCCTGAAATCTGACACGCATCGTGTGTGTGTGTGTGTGTGTGTTTAATTTGTCTTCTCTTTCTGTATCGCTGCACCGTTCTCACAGCTGTAGTGGAGATTATGTCTTCCTCAAAACGTGAAAGGAAAATGTAATTCTGCTTTTTCCTTCATGGTCTCTCTCCTGCACAGGTGTCTCTGCGTGAGCGAGCGAGATAGAGACAGAGCGGGAGAGAGAGCGCTCCATTAATGCAGTTATGCAAATGGCGGCGGCCCATAATCCCCTGGCTGAGTATCTTCCACCGGAGACGTGGGCCGTACAGCTGCGTACGCCGGGATCCCCGCTGAGCGTTTCCTGTCTGCTGGTGCACCGAGACACGCCCCCTCCCCCCCCCATCATAACGTCCTGCAGGCGTTTACATCCACATACATGCAGCGCGTCGGTTATTAGGAGGCGTGGGAGTTTGTTTACATGTTTACGGGTTACGGCGTCTCATTCCTGAAGCAGGAATCCTTCGCCACGCTCCGCCGCTCCCAGGTTGAGGATTTATGCTTTTTTTATGGTTTTTAGTTTTTATTTTATGCTCGAGCGTCTCCGGTGATGAATGTGTCCTTGAGGCCGGTAACGTGTGTGTGTGTGTGTGTGTGTGTGTGCAATTAAAACGTGGGAATTAAAAAACAGCCAGATGTGGAGTTTGTCGGCGTGTGTGTGACATCATCGGGTGAGTCAGCTGACCTCATGAGAGTGACCTCTCTCAGAGGGGAGATGGTAAAAGCAAAAAGGAGTGATGCAGAGGAAAGCCTCGCCTCCTCCTCCTCGCCGTCTCCCTCCCATCAGCCCCGGCGGTGACTCACGCACCCAGCGTGAGTGGAGGCTCCTACCCACAACCCCCTGCTGCTTGTTTAGAACAACAACAGAGGGAGCCGGTGGGATCACAGAGGAGCTGGCAGGGCGGGAGGAGCAGAGACAGTGGGAGAGAGAAAAGAGGAGGTGGAGATGTTACGGGTGGAATCAGCTTCACCAAAACAAACCACAATTTAACCACGAGAGCCGAGAGACGAGGTCAAAGGACAAAAAGAGACGTTTGACCTTTGCACCCGTAGAAGGAGGGTGACAAAGAAAACGTTCAGAATGACAGAAATAAGCAGAACCCTCCACAGGAAGAAGGAGCGACGGCGCTGAGATCCCATGAAGACGTCGTCACGGACGCGTAAAGGAAATCCATCCGTGATTAAGATCGTTGAGGTTAAAGCGATGGATCGATACGCCTGATTAGCAGGTGGAAGGGAAACGTGTGTCACCTTCAGCTCTGATCGCTGGGGAAGAAGAACGACGGGAGTCTGGGGAGGAGGACGTCATGTTTGGTGGGATTCAACGATGCATTCAGGGACGACGCAGCCAAACTGAACAAACCTGCTGCATATTTTCAACGAGCAGAAGGAAGCAGAAGCAACGACTAATGGAAGAGTGTGGAACTGAAAGCTCAGATAAACAATTATGGATTTCTTGGTTTGGTGATATTTCCCCACAGAGACGCCCAGAACGGAGAGGTGAACGTCAGGAAACCAGAGGTTAGAGGTCACCGCTGAGTCGATCATTAACTGGTCATGTGACCTTCTACTGTACTGTATTTAATAAATAAATAGAAATGTGCTGAGAATGCAGATGTGAAAGTTTACAACAACACAAGACATGTATTTAGAGGTAGAAACCCAAAAGTCCTCACACACACACACACACACACACACACACACACCTGCCTCTCCGCGGCTGTTTAAAGGCTTCGCTCTGCTAAATAGTGGATAAAAAGGGGAAACACTGCTCCTCCTCTTCCTCTCTGACTGTGTGAAGGAGGAGAAGAAGGAGAAGCCGGAGAACAGGTGAATGACAGCGAGCGCCATAAGGCAGCCGATTGAATTATTTACCTCCTCCATAAACATTTCCCCGCTGCCTGAGAGCAGAGGGTCCTCCTCTCTGAGTTATGACAGGGAACGGGCCTTTTCAGGAATAATAGGCCTTTTAGGGCGAAGTTATAGCACGAGGAAGATCCTGGCTGACAAGTCGCTGCTCTCCGCCGCCGCCGCCGCTCATCGCGCTGCGTCGCCCGGCGCCAGGATGCTGCCGGAGGCTCCGGGAGAGTAATGAAGGCCCTCTGCTGCCTCCATAAACTTGTCACGGCTCCCTTTTCATTTTATATCCCCGAACAAACCTGATGATGGTTTCTCCCCCACGATGGTGCACGCCGCCGCCGCCGCGGCGGTCAGTTAATAAATACATCAGCTCCGGGAAAAAAGTGCTGCGGCGTTTAAAAACCAGAGCGGAGGATAAAATATGGATGAGCCGGCCGCGCTGCTGCAGGTGTGTCAAGTGTGATTTAATATGAAGGAAGGGGAGACAGCTGAGGAGAGAGCAGACAGACAGGCAGACAGACAGACCGGGGGAACTTTGACCTCTGAACGGAAGCCAGTCAGCGAATACCGCTGAGCTGACAACTCCCCAAACAAGCAGACGCCCGAATGCATCAGCTGTACCGATGAACAGGAAGTACACACCGATCTCTGGAGAACGTCAGAATAAAGGCCCGGTGAATAAAATCACCTGTTGGCATTCAAATCCATGAAACAAAGGGATTCATGGGAAATGTTGTCTTACTACTTCATTAGCGAGACAACCTGATTGAAGGTGAGGAAAACAAGTTAGAAGTTAACCAACAGGAAGTTACGGAGGTTTTATGGGCTCCGCGCTCCCTG
>CM056844.1:1172500-1280000 GCA_029853015.1 Chelidonichthys spinosus | reverse complement strand
GATCTCCAACAGCAGGTACGCCTCGGTCAGCCTCCTGGTCTACATGACATCATCCCTACATGAAGGTCAAACAAGGTCAAAGCTTCTCGGTGAAACTGGAGGATTCTCTTAGAAACCGATGAAATGAATGGAGGCTGCTTTCATATCTCATGAGACGGACTGACAGGGTGTTAGACAGTCAAGCAGATCCACCAGAGGTCTCAGGTCTCAGACCAGGTCTCAGACCAGCTCCTGGCGGCCTTCAGATGAAACCTCACCTCCACACTGAACATCTGCAACACCAATTAGTAAATAAATAGCTTCGCGGCGACAATAAGTTCACACATGCATTGTTTGAGATGAGGGACGTTTTCCCTCATCTCCATGGAGACGACCCCCCCCCCCCCCCCCCACCAGTGTTTGTCTCACAGTAAATCTAAATTGGCGAGTGCAGTTAACCCCCCTCACCTCCTCCTAAGTCTCCGGATCTGTGCAGCAGACGAGGAGACACACAAACACAATCAATGGGGAGAAGGGAGAAGTGGCGCGGGAGGAAGAGCGGGCGGGAAAAGGAAAAAGGCAGCGCAACGTGTTCCCATCAACAGAGCCGGGGTCAGGCACACAACGCCGCCTCTCTCTCGCTCTCTGCAGCGGAGATAAAGACGGAAAGAAACTTTCATTCCATGTTTGTGTTTTACAGAAGGAGGGGGGGGGGGGGGGTCTGAAGGAACCTCCAATCTGTTTACAGCTCTGATTGGAATTACACAATCAATTACCACCCCCCGCTGTGGCCCAAATGAGCCAGCCCAAAAGACAGGGGAATTGGTTAAATGTTATTGTTGGGAGGCCATTATCCAACAATCGGGTGGTTAATGCAAGAAAATGACATTCATTAAAAGGCTCGACGGGAGGCTCCCGGGGGCCAGGCTGCAGCTGACCCTCATTCAGGGGCCTTTGTGGGCCCTCGTCCACTGAGGGGGGAGGAGGGGGAGGAGGATCATGTCAAAGGCACAGAATGCTCCTCTTTTGTGGCCTTCGCTCCCTCTTTCCACGCTGGAAAATACCTGTGAAGGGTTCTGTGTGTGAGGTGTCAGAGAGGGAGGGAGATAATTACATCATTCTGTGAATTAGAGGGGGGGGAGGGGGAGTGATACCCCCCTCCCCCCCCTCCTCCTCTCACCAGTGGATGCACATGTAATCCTGCAGTAATGAGGCAGCATCGTACTCCACACACACTCAGTCCTATAATGTACATCATCATCCAGCTGCTGAGCAGATATCAGAGGGAGGCTGCCACCAACACAAACAGCCTCCTTTGTCTGTTCTCTGCTCTGATTGGACGGCGGGTCACGGCGGGTCAACGGAGCCGCGGCCTCGTTATTTCTGTTCATCCTACATCTTCCTTTATGACGACGAGGAAGAGTTCAGGAGAGCACGAGTTCACAAGAACACGCTGCAGAAACTTTAGGAAAAAACGACTTCTAGAAAAGATTCAAATGAGCTACGTAGGCCGACGCCCACTTCCAGACAGGTGAGTCTGGACTACAGACAGGTAAGTCTGGACTACAGACAGGTAAGTCTGGACTACAGACAGGTGAGGCTGGACTACAGACAGGTGCGGCTGGACTACAGACAGGTGAGTCTGGACTACAGACAGGTAAGTCTGGACTACAGACAGGTGAGTCTGGACTACAGACAGGTGAGGCTGGACTACAGACAGGTAAGTCTGGACTACAGACAGGTGAGGCTGGACTACAGACAGGTAAGTCTGGACTACAGACAGGTGCGGCTGGACTACAGACAGGTGAGTCTGGACTACAGACAGGTGAGGCTGGACTACAGACAGGTGAGTCTGGACTACAGACAGGTGCGGCTGGACTACAGACAGGTGCGGCTGGACTACAGACAGGTGAGTCTGGACTACAGGTGGCGTGAACGTGGGAATTAAACACGTGGTTTTACGGGTCAAGAACCCATCAATCAATCAGAGATCACCTGAGAAACCATTGAACAGAATCTTTCTTCATCCTCGTGTTCATTTCAAACCTCCCGTTGTGACTTCAGATTAGTGCTGATGGCTGTTACTGATAACCAGACAAGAAGGGGGGGGGGGGGGAGGAAGGGGGAGGAGGAGGGGGGGGGAGCGGATCACAGCAGCGTGCCGTGGAGGACTGAATCAATTTGACGCCCTCGCTCAGGTCTCGTTCTTATTGAACACACAGATTGACCCTCCTAACGGCAGGCTGTTACCTCAAAGCCCGAACGGTGACCTCTGACCCCTGAACCATCTGTCGGCTCCACTCGTGAACCAAAACAGGTAAAACGTGTATTTGTGTGTTTAGAAACGGATCAAACAGAAATGTAATCACAAAGCGGGCGGTTTAATGAAATGTTGTGGCGATAGAGAGAGAGAGACAGAGACAGAGAGAGAGAGAGAGGTGAAGTCATTATCACAGGCACCTGTTATGGCAAAGAACAGGTGGAGCTGCAGCGTTCGTAATCTCACATCTCAACGGATATTATCGAGATCTGAGTGTGTGTGTGTGTGTGTGTGGAGGGGGAGAGAGAGAGAGAGGGAGGGAGGGAGGAAGAGAGAGAGAGAGGGAGGGACAGAGAGAGAGAGAGAGAGAGAGAGAGAGGGAGTTAAGCCTCTGATTGAGAAACAAGCCACAGTAGCAACATGCCTCACTGTTTCCCTCAGCATCTGTCTTCAGCAGCATGGGGCCTCTGGGAGGGAGGGGGGAGGGAGGGGGGAGAGAAGAGCCATGGAGAGGCGGCTTCCCTTCATCTCTGCTCCCCCCCCTCCCTCTCTCTCTCTTCTCATTATTTGGGAGGCAACGCTGGAGTTTAAAAAGCCTGTCTCCCCCTCTCCTCTCCTCCTCCCTCCCTCCCTCCCCCTCTCCTCTCCTCCTCCATCCCCTCCCTCCCCTCCCTCCCTCCCTCCGGTCTCAGTGTGAGTTTCTTGTCTTCCATCATCTGCGAGTCAGCGCCGGGTCACATCGCAACACGCCGTGCTCCGCTGTGAGTTTAGCGGCAGACACGCCAGCTCCCTCCACTTCCTCCGCACAGACGCCGGCTCTTTGAGGCCCGCTGCGCCCGCCGTCGGAGAACGCTGGAGGAGGAGGAGGAGGAAGGAGGAGGGGGGTGAAGGAAGAGGAGGAAGGAAGGAGGATGGAGGAGGAGGGGGGTGAAGGAGAAGGAGGAAGGAAGGAGGATGGAGGAGGAGGAAGGAGGAGGAGGAAGGAGGAGGAGGAAGGAAGGAGGATGGAGGAGGAGGGGGGTGAAGGAGAAGGAGGAAGGAAGGAGGATGGAGGAGGAGGGGGGTGAAAGAGGAGGAGGAAGAAGGAGGATGGAGGAGGAGGAGGAAGGAAGGAGGATGGAGGAGGAGGAAGGAAGGAGGATGGAGGAGGAAGGAGGATAAAGGAGGAGGATGGAGGAGGAAGGAGGAGGGGGGATAAAGGAGGAGGATGGAGGAGTAGGACTGTGGAGGAGGAAGGAAGGAGGATGGAGGAGGAGGATGGTGGAGGAGGAAGGAAGGACAATGGAGGATCCAGATTAGGTGGATCACCTGTCTGTGGGTTCACCTGTCTGTGGGTTCACCTGTCTGAGGGTTCACCTGTCTGTGGGTCTGAGTACTGTCTCCCCACTCAGGTGTTCACCTGTCTGTGGGTTCACCTGTCTGTGGGTTCACCTGTCTGAGGGTTCACCTGTCTGTGGGTCTGAGTACTGTCTCCCCACTCAGGTGTTCACCTGTCTGTGGGTTCACCTGTCTGTGGGTTCACCTGTCTGAGGGTTCACCTGTCTGTGGGTCTGAGTACTGTCTCCCCACTCAGGTGTTCACCTGTCTGTGGGTTCACCTGTCTGTGGGTTCACCTGTCTGAGGGTTCACCTGTCTGTGGGTCTGAGTACTGTCTCCCCACTCAGGTGTTCACCTGTCTGTGGGTTGGCTCAGATGGAGGTGCAGAGTGAAGTGAAGTGATGGCTCCATACGTTGCATCTGCTGGGGTGCACCTCCTCCACAGAGACCCAGACCAGGACCCAGCAGCCCACAGAGTCCGTCCTCCTGCAGCTCGGCTGTAAAAGAACACAATGTGACTCCTGGTGAAGGTTGGAGTCAATCAGCTGGACTGGAACTGCAGAGTAAAGTGGCCTTTCAGACTCACTCATCCAGAGAGAGTCTTACAGCACTCTGCTCGCTGCTGCTGTCCACCGTCACACGACGACCGAGTCCAAACAAAAACTCTCAAAGGTCACTGGTTTATGTCCAGGTGAAACCTCATGATGGGTTGAAGAAAACGTGTTATCTTCCTTTTTCAGGAACCAAACCGAAGATCTGATCAGTGTTGTAACTTAGATCCACATGAAGATAAACACATAAATATATTATTATTCTCACACATATTAACCCTTCCTCACATCCAACCTCTAGCACTGGGATCCACTTCAACGTGCGTTTGACACAGTCGCCATGGTTACAACATCTGATCCAAATGAATGGATCCAGTGAGGAGGCCAGACATTCAAACGTGTACTTTTCTTTTTGTTTCTATTCCAATCAATCTGCTCTCCGAGGTTCACATGAAGCCGATTGAAATTTTAAAAGTGGAATTAATTCTGCTGCAAATGTAGAAAACATCTGTCTGCTAACTAAGGCGACCTGTGGACGAGTGGAACTCTTCTCTGAGGAAAAGTGGAGTCCAGAAGGAAACCGAGCAGGCAGACAGGCAGGCAGACAGACAGGATATCTGTTGTGTGTATCATCAACACCAGAGTTGCAACCAATCAACACCTGGGATCTCACCGTTGTGTGTCAGAAAAACCCACCAGGAGTAAAAACGAGCCCTCGGGCTCTCTCGACACCAAACTCCCGCTGTTCGCCGTGGCGGCGGCGGCGAGGAGGAGGCGGCGGCGAGGAGGAGGCGAGGCCTATATAAAGCAACAATAAGACGGCGACTGTGGCGCTTCCAAGCCAGTCATCTGCGGCAGCCAGCCCAGCTATCATTATCTGGTAAAGAGCCGCCGTCCCTATGGATCATCATTACCAGGCGCATTAGAAAATACTTTGATTAAACTCCCCTAATCCAGCGCAGACAGCTGCAGTCCATTCACAGCTGCCTAATCTCCCTGCCGCTAAATACCAGCGAGACAATGGCAACAAATGACAAGTTACAGGGGGGGGGGATAAAAGGAGGGAGAAAACAAAGAAAAAGAGCGAGAGAAAGCACTGATTCCTCTATGAAAGGCGTGCGGTAAACAGCGCTGATGGCAAGCCGTATCACGCCGGGAGATGCTGATGCTTTCTGGGAAATGAAAGGGGATACGGAGAAAGACAGGGGGGAGGGGGGGGGGAGGTACAGGGTAAAGAGTTTAGTGAGAGGGGGGAGACAGGAAGCGAGATGTGGGATGATGGAGTTGCGTCTCCCCTCGGCTGGCAGATGAAATGTTGCACGCGGAGGACGGATCACGGTGGCTACAGACGGGGACGAGGGCGCCGACGGGAGCCGCCGCAATCAGAGGAGCGAGCGGGCAAGCGAGGGGTGGGGAGGGAGGGGGGGAGACAAGGGGGGGAGAAAAATGAAACTACTCCTCGATGGTACAAATCACCGCGGGGAGGTGATCGGGGCCGTCGGCAATCACTATAATGACAACATGGTGTGACATGATAGTTACGGCGCTCAAAGAAAATCATTCGCTCGGCCGGGGAGAGA
The DNA here is from genome assembly GCA_029853015.1 of Chelidonichthys spinosus. Lineage (NCBI taxonomy): Eukaryota > Metazoa > Chordata > Actinopteri > Perciformes > Triglidae > Chelidonichthys > Chelidonichthys spinosus. The sequence continues at coordinate 1,274,313 of CM056844.1, read as the reverse complement.
GAGAGAGAGAGAGAGAGATAGGTGGGCGGGCGAGGGGGGGGGGGGGGGGGTCCGTGTGTGGGTCTAGGACTGAAGAGGATGCTGAGTGCTGCTTGTTGGTGGTTTCATCAGCAGCCTTAATATTAAATATCACATTTGAGAGAAACGCCCCTGTGACATCACGTCAGAGGAAGCTAACTTTCACGCTAGCTGGCTAGCAGCGCAGAATACTTCAGATTTTAAATAAGTGTGTAAATTATGTCGGGAATAAAAATAAAACAGATTTCATCGAGTCTACGTTCATTAAAGTGAATTTAAGGGACAAATCCAACATGAAACCATCACCTGGACTCTGTCTATTTGCTGGAAAGAGCAAATATTATTGACATGTTGTACTGTGTGTGTGTGTGTGTGTGTTGCATGCTGGGTAATGCTCCTGGATGAATCATACTGGGGAATAATGAGACTCAACCAAGTGAAGAATATGAACACACACCGTCTACATCAACACCTCTCTCTCCACCCCTCCGATCGCCCCGGTGATGGTGTGCCGCGCGGCGGCGAGGCCGTGAGCACGCATGTATTACGACACATCTATCCCCGGCGTGATGGCGGCGCGACGGATTGGCCGGCCACGGTTGTTAAGGCGACAGATATACAGGCGGAGGTGCAGGTTAATACGGCTCAGCGCCTGTAGGAGGGGCTGCTGGCAGGGGTCAAAGGTCGCCTGATGAGAAAGCACAGAGCTTGCTTCTCCGTGTTTGTGTGTGTGTGTGTGTGTGTGGGTAGCAGCAGCGAGGTCAGCGGCGGTGAGTCACCACAACCACACAGGTGCTCCCACACACACACACACACACACACACACAGATAAAGATGGCCACCTCCTCCTTTTATTTCCAGAAAATCATTAAAGTGTTGTTGGAAGCTCACAGTTATAACACTCAAGAGAAGATGGACTTTATAGTCAACTAGCAACGTTGCTGCAACCCACAACATAAAAGCATCTCACTCTACATATATTTAGGTAGAGAGTGATGCTGTGTATATATCCCTGCTGCTTTTATTGTGAAAGGTAAGAATAAAAGGATTATTTTAATGTATTTGTCTCAATCGGAGCAATGCATGATGGGATATAATCATTCAGACAGCACTAGATCGTCGTAAACTCACATTGCCATGAAAGTGATGACGAGCAACTCGTCAACCTTGAGCCTGAGATCAAAGTCAGAGTCCATCACTATGTTTTCCATACGGGGGTCCGGTAAACGTGCCATCCAACGCGACCCCTCTCTCAGGTCCCCGCAATCATGACAATCATCGCTATCACCGCATCAGCCGGACTCCGGGACTCTGCAGCCCCATTTACATAATAACAGCTCATCATTCAAAAAGGTCCTTCTGTTTGCCGTTAACAGGAAAGAGTCGAGACGGCGGCCTCGGCACGCCGCGGCGGGGGAGGGGTCTGATGGTGCGAGGACGTGGAGGAAGAGGACGGACACGAGAAGTTCTGAGGAAGGGAGGCGAGTGACGGAAAGAAGAACCGTCCCGGTGAGTCATCGCGGCCTAAAATTAAACTGCGGCGACACGGCGACGTGGTTGTGGCGCCGATGAAACCGATCTCAGATTAGAAACAAGCAATCATGAGCGCTCGCAGCTGTTTACTGAACTGGAGTCTGCAAGTGCGTGATGCAACTTTACCTGCAACTTACCTGAATTCATTGCAGTCCAATTACAAACAAAGTTTTACTTGATGAGGCAGAAAGTTGCGGAGCGAAGCTGCAGACGGCCCACAATGCACCTCTGCATACACGTGTGACATCAGGAAAAAACCCACAGATTTGTTTTCTAAGCCTCGTAATCATTTCATATTCAGCTCTGACATCATATCCCCACTCAAGGTGCACTTACTGCGTTTTCCCTGCAGCTTTCTGTCTCATCGCTGTCTTCCCCGGTGGGCGGAGTTTGCTCCATCGCCATGGAGACGGACCTCGGACATCAGCGGTTCATTCTCCACCTTATTATAGAGAAAACAACACAGACTTACTGGAATCCATCACTCATCTGCTGATGAAGACCATGTTGAAGCTGTTTGTGTGTCTTTAACATCGAGCCGAGAGGACTCGTTGATGAGTTAACTCTTCCATGAATCGGTTGGAGACATTTCTCACCACGTTTCAGATCAAACATCTGAACCGCCGCGCTGCTGCCGGCTCTAATTTTACAATTAAAAAGCAACTTAACACTTAAACCCGGTTCCTTCTGGATCCGGGAGCTCTGACTTGATCTGGGGCTCCTTTAGTTTGAACGGGCACGAAGCCAGAGCTCACACAGACATACACTTCTACTCCTCAGCCATGACGAACACACACACACACACACGTTTCTTCACACCTCCCTGTGTGTGTGTGTGTGTGACAGGAAATCACCAGCAGCCACTCGACCCAGGAGCGATTCCTCCTCATCTTCTCCGCTCCCTCGCGGGCCCCTCTCAGCATCCCACTCCTCCCGAAGAACCTGCTCCTCCACGCCGTCTCCACCCTCCTCGCCTCTCACATCATTTCACATCAAAGGGGCCGCGACGAGTCTCGCCGTTTACCCTCCCTAGCAGGCGCTCATTACAAAAACATCAAAATAAGCCGTGCAGAGAGGCAGGGCGAATTAATGATCTCCCCGTGCCACCGGTGCCCCGCACGCCCTCCGAGCGCTGCCAGGCCATTTGATGCAGAGCAAATACACTCTGTTACACGTGCATGTGGAGGCACACGTGCACACGCACGCACACACACACACACACACACACACACACACACACACAGGCATGCTCTGGTGCCAAGGCCCGTGGCTGCTAACGACCGTTCAATTAGTGGAAATTAGGGAAGCATTGTGAGGTCCATGCTGTGACCATTAGCTGTTAGAGAGAAGGTAGAGAAGCGTGGGCCAGGATTAACCTCTGGGGAGCAGGATGGGGACCGCCGCAGGTCACCGTCCTGTAAAGAGGCTGGAGGACAACGTCGGGATTAACCTCTGAGGAGCAGGACAGCGTAGGGATTAACCCCTGAGGACCAGGATAATGATGTCACTGTCCTGTAAAGAACCTGGAGGATGGCGTCTGGATTAACCTCTGAGGAGCAGGATGGAGACCGTCATTGTCCTGTAAAGAAGCTGGAGGACGGCGTCGGGATTAACCCCCGAGGACCAGGATGATGATGTCACTGTCCTGTAAAGAAGTTGGAGGACGGGGTCTGGATTAACCTCTGAGGAGCAGGACGGAGACCGTCGCAGGTCACCATCCTGTAAAGGGGCTGGAGGACAATGTCGGGATAAACCCCTGAGGAGCAGGATGGAAAACGTAAAGAAGCCGGAGGACGGTTTTTGTATTAACCTCTGAGGAGCAGGAAAGAGACCATCACTGTCCTGTAAAGAGGCTGGAGGATGGTGTTGGGAATAACCTCTGAGGACCAGGATGGAGACCATCACTGTCCTGTAAAGAGGCTGGAGGATGGTGTTGGGGATAACCTCTGAGGAGCAGGATGGAGACTGTCACTGTCCTGTAAGAAGTTGGAGGACGGTGTTGGGGATAACCTCTGAGGAGCAGGATGGAGACTGTCACTATCCTATAAAGAAGCTGGAGGACGGTGTTGGGATTAACCTCTGAGGAGCAGGACGGAGACCGCCGGTTTGAATCCTCATCAGATCGAGCGATTCCCTCCAAATCGCCACCGCAGCGAAGCCGATTGTGGAGTCAGAGTGCTTCGGCGATGCGTTGTGACGCGGCGCATACATCAGCTGAGCGCAGGTCGCTCGGCAACACACGGCGTCCCCCATGCATGTAATGGCGGGCTTTTATTTGGAAATTAATTCCTAATCTAATCTATACAGCCCTATTAATAACTATTATAAAGCACAGCGCGGTGGAGAATTAATCAGGGATTGGTAATGAGTGTAGAATTTAAATGCATGTTGTAAACCCACATCGAGTGTCTGGCACTAGACGGAGGTGCCAAGCCGTCGCTGTACTAATTAGTTTGCAATTATGTTTAATACGTTGTGTGGGAGCCAATCAGCTTGCAGTCGGGGAGCTGGGCTCTCCCGACAGACACAACATGGAGGAGGCGGCGGCAAACGGCGCTTGTTGTCGTGTAAGCCCCGCCCCCTTCCACACTCGGCTACACACACACACTTCCTGCTGGGAGTCAGACGTCACCGAGGGTCGTTCAAAGCATATGTGTGTGTGTGTCCAGGAGGGGGTTCCAGTACACCTTGGAGGGGTCCAGGTCCTTGGAGGGGTCCAGTTCCTTGGAGGCGTTTCCTGTTTCCTGCAGACGGGAGCTGGAAACATGTTGCATTTATTATTATTATTATTATTATCAAGATTTAGTTTTCTTGCATCAGGTTTTCAAAGTGAAACGATGCTAAAGAGCTAAGGAGTGTCATCTGAAGGAAAGAGACGGATCAGGATGGGGGGGTCCACGTTGCTGGAAGACCCTGGAAGATCCTCCTGAACTCTGATGAAACAAAGGAAACCCAGCCTGCGTTGCGTTGGCTGTTGAAACGATGGAGTGGAAGTTAGACGGAGGATCAGGGAGGACGATGCACTCTTCACCCCTCCAGAGATGAAGAATAATAAAGAAATCAACACGGCGAGCAGCGAGAACGCCGGTCCACCAATCTCCAAGCGCCGCATTCAGATCCAGAGTTGAAGAGAGAGAAGTTGGCCGCCGACCAAAACAATAAAAAAGGCTTCATGGGTTTTGGTGTTTGAATGGTCAGTGGGCGAGGGGGGTGACGGAGGGAGGGGAGGAAAAGGGAGGGAGGGCTCATCTAGAATATAAAGATACAGGATTTGGCAAAAAGCATTTTTTCTCTGAAACATACGAGTGGATCAAAGATCTCCTCCTGAGCCGGAGACACTCAGCTGGGACTCAACGGGTGCCACGGTAACAGGCGCCACGGTAACGGGCCACTTGGACCGGCGCCTGACCCCCCCTCTGTGTTAATAAGACTAATCAGAGCCCCCCCATGCCCGCTACCGGCCCACGTAGCACAGCAGAGACATGGCACGGAGCCCCGCACCCCCACCTGGGTGTATTTACCCAAAACACACACCCCCTCCCCACTACACACACACACACACACACACCTCATTGCAGCTAATGAGGGGGAAACGCAGTCAATACAGTACAATTGATCAGCATTGTCCAGCGACAGCACGCCATCGATCGAGGGGGGGTAACGCCTCATTAGCTGCACAATCAGGTGTGATGCGTTCACGGCGCCAAACAAGGAGTCATAGCGTTTAATTTCAGAGCTCGGCTTTGGTTGGTTTCACCACCGCTGCAGCTTCATAACGTTTTCATTCATATCAATCGTGTGTATCAATATTGAGATTGTGTTTTTATTTGTAATCAGCGTTTACGTGCGACGCTCGTAGTTCAGGTTTCACCTCCATGTTCTGGATTCTTTGTGTTTTTCTTCTTGGCATCGCCGTCACGTCTCCGTGCATGGTTCTTTGCCAAAGTGGGGATGGGATTGATTTGTCGGAGCATCTGCTGGCCCCGTTGGACTGAAACACACACACACACACACATTCTTTAGCTCCGGAGTGAAGCGGTGACTGGATGCGCTCCAGCATCGTTATGAATCATTATATGGCGTCTTCGCAGCGTCGTGAGTCCTGCTGCTCCCAGACTTGTTGAATGTTGATTCAAGCAGCAATTAGCTGTTTGTTTAGTTACGTTATCTGGCTTCCGCATGCTAACCTGTTCCCAGATCAGATACGGGTCTGTCCTCTGGAGGCGCTGTAACCTGATCCGGCCTGTGGTCTGTGTGTGTTTGGAGGACGGAGGTAAATCCATGTGTGTGTGTGTGTGTGTTTACGAGCGTGCTTGAATGTGTACGGACGTGAAGTGGTAATTGAAACGAAGTGTGTGTGCGAGACTCGTTCCAGGGGCCCAAACACTGCTCCCATAGAGGCTGTGCTGCTGATCTGGGGCCAGACCGCCGCTTCCTGAGGCCCCGCGTGGATGAAAAATATCCCCAACACACACACACACACGTGGAAAGCCCACTTGTGTGCCTGGAAAACCCTGGAGTCCTGGGGGACTGGATCCCCTCTCACAGAGCCTCCAGTGTGCTGGTCTGCTTGGAATTGACTTTCTGAGGAACAGGAAGACGCCTTGGGCGGACCATTCTTCCACATCTACAGCACGCCGTCTCCGGCCCGCCCTCTGTCCTCCGATGGAGCCCTCTGTCCTCCGATGGAGCCCTCCGATGGAGCCCTCTGTCCTCCGATGGAACCCTCCGATGGAGCCCTCCGATGGAGCCCTCTGTCCTCCGATGGAGCCCTCTGTCCTCCGATGGAGCCCTCCGATGGAGCCCTCTGTCCTCCGATGGAGCCCTCTGTCCTCCGATGGAGCCCTCTGTCCTCCGATGGAGTCCTCTGTCCTCTGACACCCCACTAGAACCTCAGAACGAAGCGTTGAGGCATTAGAAGACTCCCCGTCGTTGCTGTTTGCCTTTCATCTCAGAGTGGGCGAGGTTCTGGCGAGGTTCTGGGAGGTTCCAGCGAGGTTCTGGGAAGTTCCGGCGAGGTTCAGGGAGATTCCGGCGAGGTTCAGGGAGATTCCGGGAGTTTCCGGCGAGGTTCAGAGCTCCAAATCGAGGCGAGCGCGTGGATTTAGGCCGATGGTCGGGCCTGTCAGTCGTCCTCGCCGCTCTGCGTGGCGACTGAACACGTCTTTATAGCGATTATGGGAGGAGGGTGAGGTCGGCGAGGTGCTTGGCCGCGTGTCAGTCAGGCAGAGTGCGAGCGTGTGCGGCGGCGAGGATCAATCAAAGGTGTCTGATTAAGAGGAAGAAGGCAGGTTCCCATTTCCCTCCTCACCAGAGGCGGCCACATGTAGATTGCGGTGCCATTCAGCCGCCGCCGCCGCCAGCTTGTGTACATAGACAAACACATTAAGCACCGGGCCGGAGCGCCGTAATGACAGTAATAGAGCAGCACGATGACAGACAACAGAATAGCACTTTGGCCGCGGCTGACAGGAGAGGAAATAAGCAAAAAGATTTCCAGGGTTTTTTCCTTTGAAGGTCTCTTTTCCCTCCTCGGGTGAAGGTGCTCATTTGCTGAGGTGAAATGGTTGCAACACGGCGAGCAGGGCGGCAATTTCCCTCCCATCAAATGCATGTTTAATTTTCCTTGTCCCCCTTTTTTCCACGGCTCGGCTGTGAAGGCTACAATTGATTTTAACGTCTCACTTGATTGTATATTTCTGGGCTTCGGCGGTTTGATTCTTCGTCTGGTTGAAAACAGGAATTCCTTCATTCAGACTACTTTATTCAACAGGTGCTGCACGTTTTCCCTGTTGCAACCTTTTCCAAAAGAAACTAGTAGACGGATAAGTACATGAGCCAGGAATCTCCTTTTATGGTCCTTCATTTCTGATTAAAACATCTGTAAAAGTGCTCAGGTTAGGTTATTAATTCCTGGATGAATTGGGCTTCTATCCTATGACTCAAAGGTGTTTTCTTTAGGCTGAGATAGAAATGTAAAGGTTCTAGTGTGTTCCAGGTGAATTTACTGAACCAATAACACACATCCTGATTCTGTGATCGTTAGATTGTAATCTCACATGTCTTAGCTTTCCTTTGAGACCAAGATTAGACATACAAATCCAGGAATTACTGAATAATATCTGACGAGTAACTGTGCAAAAGTAGATGCTAAAAAAGAACCTGAGCAGTTTTACAGATGTTTTAATTAAAAATTAAAAAAACTATAAAAGGAGCTTCCTGGCTCGTTAACTTAACCGCCAACTAGTTTCTGCACAAAAACACATTTAAAAGTAAAATATAAAAGCGGCTACCTTTGTGATCTGTAATGACCTCAATGATAAAATGGAAAGCAGCGACACAAATGAATGAAAAAGCTAATTACACAAATCAATACTTTTCTTTGCCACTGTTTAACGTAGTAGTATAATAATATAGAGTATAATAATTATAAAGAATCTATAGAGCACCTTTTAATAAGTGCTAAACAATAAAAAACTATTAAATTAACTGAAAGACTTAACACGTAAGAACATGTGTAAAATAATTTTTAAGTGATTTAACAGACTATGAGGAGGATCAGAGATCTGATAACGTAATCATAGAATAAATCATCACATTAGATACAACTATCCAAAAACTAATGCTGTCCAAGTCATTCTGTGTCCAACACACACATGCACACACACACACACACACACACAAACACACACACACACATCTGTATTCACGCAAACCCACAAATCCTCAGCAGCAGCAGCAGGGGTCCAAATCAAGTCCGTGTTCCCTCTTTGATTTTTTTCTGGAGGAAAGCTTGGATTTGACTCTGCAGAGTCAGAGTGGAGAGCGGCTAGTATTGTAGTGTGTGTGTGTGTGTGTGTGTGTGTGTGTGTGTGTGTGAGAGAGAGGCAGTAATCTCTTCCTCTGTGCATCTATCTTTCACTCTGCAGGAATAAAAGAAAGAAAGAAAAAGCAGCAGAGGAAACTGACGCGCTGTAAACCAGCGAGTGTTTGTGAAGCTGCTCAAACAAAGCGTGATGATGAGAGATCGCCGCTCGTTTCCAGGTGAGAACATTATGATGCTGCTCTGACACGTTAAATTGCACACAGCTGACGGCGGCGTCCGTGACTGTTCTCGCCACCGCCGCCGTGTTTGTGTCCGCCACGCTAACGGCGGGGAAAAGGTCGGCCTCCGGTTTAGCGGGCGGACCTGTAATTTGTTTCCGCGGCGGCGGCAGAAGTCGGCTAATGTGGCACACCTGCTATCGCTGCTATCGCTGTCGCCGTCATTAGCCGGTGCACAACGGCAAAAAGGTCAAACATAAACAGAGAGATCACAGCGAGGGAGAGAGAGCGGGCGAGAGACACAGCGCTAATGTGGGGATGATGAGTGGGTGTGGGCTGGCAGGCGTGGAGCGATGCATGATGGGAACACTTCACACACCCGGGGGGGGGATCTAAGCAAGCGAACCCCGACACGCATCGCCCGAACGCCGCGCACCTGCACACGAGCACAGGGCGCCATTTCTCCATCATAGCGTCTCCACGACAACCAGATGGATCCAACCGCATCACGACGAAAACTATAGCTAACTTCACTCAATACTCATTTTTACTGAACACTCGAACGCATCGTAGCTTTCACAATGTAGCGTTATCGTCGCCATGACAACGGTCGTACGAGCAAAATGCCAACCAGCGAACAGATTCTCGACAGGAAGTGACATCACAAAGTGACAGCTCTCAGCTATAATAAGAACAGGAATGGGAATATATACTACACACACACACACACACACACACCTGGCTGCGAGGTAATTAGCGGCGCTGGTATTTAGGAGCGTTAGACGAGACGAATATGACGATTAGTTAGTTTCAGCTACATTAACTCTCTCTATTACACACTGCTGCTGAAGCTCCCCCCCCCGCCCCATCGGAGAGCAGCGCTGCGACCGCCGCCCTCCACCGGGAGGAACCAAACATCTGGGGAGGGGTGTTTGTTGTGGGGAGTAAGTGGGAATAAATACCAATTAGCTGCTGTGTCACTTTGTGGGGTGTTTCTGTGTTTCCTTGCAGACGAGAGGTTGGGAAGTGTGTGTGTGTGTTTCTGTATATGATGCATCAACCACACAGGTTTTCTGAACTAAACAACCAGCATGCAGTCATGTAGCTCCTTTTGGTTTTAAAAATCCCTGAAAGGAGATTAAATTCATAATAAATAAAGGATCTATAGGAAGAAACATTTGTGTTGTGGTTGTAAATATCGTATCATCTTTTTGAGTTTGGAATGCATTAAACTGACAGGCGTTTCTGTTCCATTTATATTATTCTGAAATACAAGAATAAAAGCCACCAAACCTTGAAGCAGTTTGAGCTGCGCTCAAGTTTGGAGTTCACCTGCAGACCGGCAGAGTTGTTTCCCAGCATGCACGTGGCTGGCGTGTGGCGGGGGGGCTGACCTCTGCTCTCCTGGAGGAAGCGAGCGACGGAGGAATAATGATGTGGCGTCTGCTGACGGGTCACGGCGAGGCCGACGTCTGGACTCTCCGCCATCTAGAAACGTTGACGGGAGGAGAAGTGATGACACATCAAACAAAAGCCTCATTAAATATGAATGTCAACGTGTCAAATCACTGTAGAGACACGTTTCCATGTTTCCAAATCACTGTTAAAGCTCCTTCCTGTTTCATGACGACGCCACGGACGTAAAGAATTACACTCCCTTCTTAATATTACATAATGTCTCATATTCAGGGTTCCTCAGGCAAATTCAAGCACTTTTCAAGCATTTCAAGGTGCATTTCCATGCTTTTCCAGCACCTTCCAGCTTTGGAAAACGACATATCTGTATCCAATACAATCCTCAGTATTCAGTCTACTTTTCTCTTGAATCCAATTTCAAGGTGTTGAATATCACCAAAAACATTGTACTTATATTATTATTGTTCTAATACTTCACATCTCATTTTGCACCCCTGCACGAGGGGGAATGGTTGAGTCCGTTAGCCTGCTGTGACCTTATCCCGAGCTGGTACTTATCATGGAAATGGGGGGAGGGCGGAGAAAAAAACGGGGACCACTGCCAAGCCCTCCAAAAAGTTAGCAACTGGCGAGGCACTCTAAACAACACAACAATGATTGCTCTTGTCGGCGTTGCCGGCGCCGAGGCAGCGGTGCCAAGACTCTTGTGGAAAAATGTAAAAAACAAGTGGGTGTTTGACAAGTAGCCACGAACGCATTAACGCCAAGGTGGGAGAAAAACGCTAGCGCCGGTCAGCAACACGCCGAGGCTCGTTGTGTGTTTGATGTTTGTGGGAAAAAAAAAAAAAAAAAAACTTGAATAAAAAGCTGTTATCTGAAAAACAACAGCGACTACCTGATAATTGTGTTCAGAGTTTAGATGACGGCTGTTAGCGTTTCTCCTCAGGTGGAAACCCGGGGCGGCTTTCGTCTGGTCTAGCTTTCAGACCCCCGAGGCCTACAGAGACCCGGTGGAGGGACCCCTATTACAAATCTGATAACGGTCCTTATTAAACCCGTCAATAATAATGATATTCATATTCATATTTCAATTCTATTTTTTCACAATTTACAAACATAATGTTAAACAGGGAGATTATTATAGGTTATATTGATGTAAGGTGTATTTTTGTAAGAAAAAAAGTTCAGGATCGAATCATTTCGGGGCAGCAACTCTGCAGACCCCTTAGGGGTCCCGGACCCCCTGTTGAAGATCTCTGGTCTAGAGGATCCAGCAGGTTCTGCCGTTGTTCCTTGGAGAACGAGGTGGAGGATGAAAGAGGGAGGAAGGAAGGGAGTCATCCTCTCGCCTCCAGCTCCTCCTCCATCAGTCTCCAGGCCTCACGCCTTTACCTGATCCCAGAGCAGCACACATTCACTCTGAGACCTCCAGCTCCTCCTCCATCAGTCTCCAGGCCTCACACCTTCACCTGATCCCAGAGCAGCACACATTCACTCTGAGACCTCCCGCGCCTCCTCCACCAGTCTCCAGGCCTCACGCCTTCACCTGATCCCAGAGCAGCACACATTCACTCTGAGACCTCCAGCTCCTCCTCCATCAGTCTCCAGGCCTCACGCCTTCACCTGATCCCAGAGCAGCACACATTCACTCTGAGACCTCCAGCTCCTCCTCCATCAGTCTCCGGCCTCACGCCTTACCTGATCCCAGAGCAGCACACATTCACTCTGAGACCTCCAGCTCCTCCTCCATCAGTCTCCAGGCCTCACACCTTCACCTGATCCCAGAGCAGCACACATTCACTCTGAGACCTCCAGCTCCTCCTCCATCAGTCTCCAGGCCTCACGCCTTCACCTGATCCCAGAGCAGCACACATTCACTCTGAGACCTCCAGCTCCTCCTCCATCAGTCTCCAGGCCTCACGCCTTTACCTGATCCCAGAGCAGCACACATTCACTCTGAGACCTCCAGCTCCTCCTCCATCAGTCTCCAGGCCTCACACCTTCACCTGATCCCAGAGCAGCACACATTCACTCTGAGACCTCCCGCTCCTCCTCCACCAGTCTCCGGGCCTCACGCCTTCACCTGATCCCAGAGCAGCACACATTCACTCTGAGACCTCCAGCTCCTCCTCCATCAGTCTCCGGGCCTCACGCCTTCACCTGATCCCAGAGCAGCACACATTCACTCTGAGACCTCCAGCTCCTCCTCCATCAGTCTCCGGGCCTCACACCTTCACCTGATCCCAGAGCAGCACACATTCACTCTGAGACCTCCAGCTCCTCCTCCATCAGTCTCCGGGCCTCACACCTTCACCTGATCCCAGAGCAGCACACATTCACTCTGAGACCTCCAGCTCCTCCTCCATCAGTCTCCGGGCCTCACGCCTTACCTGATCCCAGAGCAGCACACATTCACTCTCTTCCAGCTCCTCCTCCATCAGTCTCCGGCCTCACACCTGATCCCAGAGCAGCACACATTCACTCTGAGACCTCCAGCTCCTGCTCCATCAGTCTCCGGGCCTCACACCTTCACCTGATCCCAGAGCAGCACACATTCACTCTGAGACCTCCAGCTCCTCCTCCATCAGTCTCCGGGCCTCACACCTTCACCTGATCCCAGAGCAGCACACATTCACTCTCTTCCAGCTCCTCCTCCATCAGTCTCCGGCCTCACACCTGATCCCAGAGCAGCACACATTCACTCTGAGACCTCCAGCTCCTGCTCCATCAGTCTCCGGGCCTCACACCTGATCCCAGAGCAGCACACATTCACGTCTGAGACCTCCAGCTCCTCCTCCATCAGTCTCCGGCCTCACACCTTCACCTGATCCCAGAGCAGCACACATTCACTCTAGACCTCCAGCTCCTCCTCCATCAGTCTCCGGCCTCACACCTGATCCCAGAGCAGCACACATTCACTCTCTTCCAGCTCCTCCTCCATCAGTCTCCGGCCTCACACCTGATCCCAGAGCAGCACACATTCACTCTGAGACCTCCAGCTCCTGCTCCATCAGTCTCCAGGCCTCACGCCTTCACCTGATCCCAGAGCAGCACACATTCACGGTCAGACCTCCAGCTCCTCCTCCATCAGTCTACGGGCCTCACACCTTCACCTGATCCCAGAGCAGCACACATTCACTCTCTTCCAGCTCCTCCTCCATCAGTCTCCGGCCTCACACCTGATCCCAGAGCAGCACACATTCACTCTGAGACCTCCAGCTCCTGCTCCATCAGTCTCCGGGCCTCACACCTGATCCCAGAGCAGCACACATTCACTCTGAGACCTCCAGCTCCTCCTCCATCAGTCTCCGGCCTCACACCTGATCCCAGAGCAGCACACATTCACTCTGAGACCTCCAGCTCCTGCTCCATCAGTCTCCGGGCCTCACACCTTCACCTGATCCCAGAGCAGCACACATTCACTCTCTTCCAGCTCCTCCTCCATCAGTCTCCGGCCTCACACCTGATCCCAGAGCAGCACACATTCACTCTCTTCCAGCTCCTCCATCGCCCATCTTCAACCCCACCCTGAGTCTCACCCCCCACCCCCCGGCTCAGCCTCTCTCTGGGCTACAGGCGACCCAGCGGGAGGGTGGGGGTGGAGGGTGGGGCAGGTATCTGCAGTGCGCCTGGTGCTCGGGGCGGCTCTCCGGGTGAAGAGCCGGCGGGGGTTCTGATGAGCGAGAGAATAGGCGTGTGTTGTAAATCTTCACATGGAGGAGGGAGGGTGAGGAGTGGGTGACGGAGGAGAGGGAGAGATGGGGAGAGGATTTGCCTCACTCACTTAATGCACTGCTTATGACAGCTAAAGGGGGAGAGTGCGCTGGGAAATGGGTGAGGAGGAATTACCGGCGTTACACCGCTTGCCATCTTCCAAATGAACGGCGTTTAGCCTCGGCATATAAATGAGAGGATTCCAGCTCCACAGTAGCGGGGATGGAGACAGAGGAAGGCAAAGTGGCGAAGCAATCAGTGGCCGGCGTGGTGGTGTGTGTGTGTGTGTGTGTGTGTGTGTGGGGCTCAGTGTGAGGCTCTGTGCCGAGCAAGCCGCCTGGAATTATGCAAGCAAGTAACAATGAGCAAATTGAACCTCCGCACGCCGACACACACACACACACACACACACACACACACACACACACACACACACAGCACAAGGTCAGGCTCAAAGACAAGGCGGTCGGGGCGTTTTAGTCGGTGGGTGGGAGCTGGAAAACAGATCATGATAAATTGGCTCACATTTTTTTTTTTTTTACAAAACGCTGCCCTTAATGCACCCGGCTAGCTGCCCCCCCCCGCCCCCCCAGCCCAGCGCCGGGGCCCGCCCGTTAATAGCGGGCGAGCTCACCATTTGTGATGTATGGGAAACCAGGCGGTGGCACTAATTGCACAATTACAAAGCGGAAGCGGCGGCCGTGTTGTGGCGGCGGCGTAGCGGAGGAGAGAGAGGATCGGTAAAACGAAGAGAGCACAATGATCTCCCTCTCTCTCTTTTTATCTTCTTCCTCTACCTTGTTAATACTCGCTCGCCCCTCGCCCCCCCCACACTGCCTCCTCCCACTCTCTCTCTCTCTCTCTCTCTGGCCGACCGAGCTGCCCTGCAGTTTACTGAGAGCTGGAGTGACTGTACCAGTTTCATTAAACCACGGGGAGCTGGGAGAGAGGGAGCTCCGGAGCATGCAGGGAGAGAGAGAAGGTGCAGCAAGGTGGGGAGGGGGGAGGGAGGGGGAGAGAAGGCAGAATTTGTCTTGCGCGTCGATGAAAGGACAATTTATTAGGAGCTGCTCAGGGAGACAGAATATTTTGCCCCAGTGCTTTACCGACTGTCTGGATGAGGAATGGGAGCATATTAGCACAGTGCCGGGCCCCGGACGGGGACCGGGGCCGGAGCCCGGCGAGGGAGGGGGGCAGCATTACAGGCTGCTGCTGCAAACCCCCCTGGGGGGTCGTGGATCAGGGCTACGTGGGATGGAGGGGGGTCTGAAGTGATGCTGGAGATCATGGCGATGTGGGGGAATGAAACCAGAGAAATTCACGAAAGCAGCATCGGTCATACATTTAAGATGGGTTTTTTTCCCAGGATGCACTGCGGCTGCAGAAGTTTACACCGCCACATTTGGCAACTTTTATGGTTAAAGATATTCTGAAGTTTGGTCAAGTTGAATGCCGTATTTCTACGTCTCTGTTCACATGCTAACTAGCGGGGCGGCTAACAACACCTGAGCACACATGCTAACGTTAGCTAGGTGGAGCTAACATAGCATGCTGCTGTAAACACGAGCATTTCATTGTGTTGACAGTTTATATCAGTTAAGAGAAATAAGACGTATGTTAACCTGCTGTATCCATGAAACACAGGAGAAGACTTCTGATTGGTTCCCACGTTTCTATGTCAACAGGAAGTAGAGGAGAGAAGATGAAGTGGGGAGAAGCAGCCAAGCAGAAGGTTAAACTATAATTGTTTTTTCTTTTAAAAAGCCATATGGTGAAGAAGAAGAGGCAGCGTTCCTCCTCGCGTCTCCCGCCCCAGAGGCCCCTCCCCCCCGGCACCTCCAAGTATCTCCATGCTTCCTATTTATCAACCTCGCCGTTTCCGCGGCGATGATTAATAAAAAGTGACGAGGTTTCCAGCGAACGAACGCCAGCTGATAAATGAGGGCCGCCGCCTAATTGCTCGCTAAATTAAGAGCTCACAACAGTGACGACGACGACGACGTGCTGCTTTAATATTCACGGAGTCATTAATGTCGGAGCGTCGGGGGCCGGCCGCGGGTCAGCACCTTAGGGTGCTGGGAGCACCTTAAGGTGCTGTTAACGGCTGGGTGACGTGTTGGACTCGGAGCGGCTCATCTGATTGGAGCTTTTATATTCTCTCACTCACCTACACACACACACAGTTAAATACACACACGCACACACACACACACTTAAATACACACACACTTAAATACACACACACACTTAAATACACACACATTCCTATGCAGGAGACACTAGGAATCTCACACACACACAGACACACACTCACCACAGTGCACACATACTGTATATGTAAACAGACAATCCTCGCACACACACATACACACACTCACTCACACACACACACACACACACACACACACACACTGTTTGGAATCTGGAGAGCGGAGCCAGGCAAATATTTAAAGTATTTATTTCTCTCCACAGATGAACGGGACGTAATCCTCCAAATATATTTAGTCGTGTTATGGATTTGTTGTCGCTTAATTTGCATGACAACGTGCTACCTATTTCGCCACACGCACGCACACACACACACACACACACACACACACACACACACACACACACACACACGGCGGGAATAGCTGGCCGATATCATCTTTATTATTATTGAGCCATAACGCGGCACAGAGGGGGGAAATTGAGCAAGTTAAGCTTTACAGTCGGAGCAGACACTCGGGCTTATGGTGATGGATCGCTTTCAGTAATTTCTCTTTATTATGATTGGCCAAGATCAATATTTTAACAGTTCGGTTACGGCCTTCAGTACAGTGCTTTATATGTATTATTCAGGACCTTTATCAGCACGAAGGGAGGCGGCGGGATATATGGAGGAGAGCTGACATTCTCCGGCGGAGCAGGAAGAAGGCCGGCTCTATCTGGGACATGAATAGGACTGTGTAATGGACGCAAATGGAAATGGGCTGCCTGTGTGTGTGTGTGTGTGTGTGTGTGTGAGAGCGGCTGCACATCCACGGGCCAACAGACACACGGTGGAAATGTCGGTTCACCCAAATTACAACAAAAAACCAACAGATTTTCTCACTTGCAACACCTTAAATCTTGCCAGCAGATAGATTTCATTATTATTATTATTGTTCAAGTTTTATTTTATTTCTGCCGACACCCAGGAGTCGATGTTTGGGAGATTATTATAATATCTAATAATTATAGATTGCTGGAGACATTTTTGTATTTTTCTTCTAAAAGATGCTTTAAAAAGTATTTCCTCTTACCGTCCGTCTGAAACGCTCCTGTCTCTTTAAGCCACGTCTGCTCTGATTGGTCAGCATTTTTATCATCGGAGACGTGCAGCATATCTACTGGTGACGTCATAGTTGTGACATCACGGCCCGTTCTCACTGCCAAGGCGTCATGTAATCAGCTGCTCAGGTCTCCGCCCACTGCATTGTGGGTAGATAAACAGACGTAGTGTTAAGAGAGAGATAGTCCACACAGGGAGGAGGGGAGGCAAACAAACACAGGACTTTCATCCTGGAGACCGCTGTTAGGGTCACATCAAATACAACATGATTATGTATAATAATAATAAAGTAGCGTATGGGAGGAGAGACACATGAATAAACACATTTCTGTTAATCCCCACGTTACAAGAGAGCAACACCTGTAACCATGGTTACTGTACACTGCACTGTAAATATTAAAAAAGGGATCACTTAAATCACACAGAGTATCAGGAGAAGGAGATTCAGTGTGTGTGTTACTTGTTTCAATCCGTGAAGCTCCTCGTAGATTTAACAGGGACTATTTCTTTGGGAGAAAGTAGTTCCAGGGCTGTACTTTGGGTGGAGGCAGAAATACCACAGATCCGATCACATCCAGGCAGACACACCTCTCGCTCTCACACACTGTAATCCTGGCTGGGCGTGTCATTAGCTCCAGCTGCACTGTGAAACACACCTCCAGCATCCACCAGTATAATGCTACGCTGCCATCCCCATCCAGATTCTAGGTCACCAAACACAGGAGGAGGTGAACGTGAAGGAGGGGGGGGCGTCATATCGGAGCCGGCATCGGATAAAACACCAAACTGAAGCCGAGAGAGAGAGGCGTCTGGGATTTAGAGCTGTGACATATTCATATCTGACCAGACTTAAAGCTGCTGCCACTGGGGAGGGTCTGTCGCTATCAAAGCAGCAGGAAATCAGCCGGAGAGGGGGGGGGGGGGGGGGGTAAAGAGATACAGAGGGACAGTCAGGAGTGAGGGAGAGGATTTCTTTCAAAGCTCCTCTAACCATCTCTCAGAAAGAAAATCCT
This sequence comes from Chelidonichthys spinosus, assembly GCA_029853015.1. Lineage (NCBI taxonomy): Eukaryota > Metazoa > Chordata > Actinopteri > Perciformes > Triglidae > Chelidonichthys > Chelidonichthys spinosus. The sequence goes on along the minus strand of CM056844.1, from coordinate 1,256,262 downwards.
TTGTACCCCTCATCCAAACCTGCCACCCCCCCTCCTCCATCACCTCCACCCACGGTCGTATTTAAGTCCCTGTGTGGAACGGATGGAGGGGGGGGCGAGCCCTGGAAAAGTTTGTCTCGGGGAAAAGAGGGCCGGGTCGCTGTGCAGCTGATTATATCGGTTTCAGCGGGCGGAGTGGTAATAGGCTTCTCCTGGAGCAGCCGCTAACCCCGGCTCTCCCCCGGCAGCCGCCGAGAGTGGAATTAATCAGGCCTACTGGGAGCCTCCTCCATCCCCTTCTCCACAGGCGAGCCACTCCGCAGTCATTTACCAGCCAATCCCACTGTCAACCCACTGTCATTTAGGCCCTTTCATTACGCCTCCCCTCCTCCGTGCACACAACCTCACGCTCTGCCTCTCACGCCGGATCTGCAGGAAAAAACAACCGAAATGGAAATGGGTGACAGATTAGCCTAATGCTGGCTCCCTTTTTGTAGACCGCCTAATATGATCAGCCCTCCTTCTGCATCAAACAGAGTGAGGTGCTAGCAGATCTGCCCAAACAAGATGAAATGCACATTAAACTAATAGGACTCGGCTGCTGTTCCCCCCTCTCCGTCTGTAATTAGGGGCTTGTTAATGCACCGATGCTATAGCTGCTGGGCCGAGCACGTCCTAAATGTGACATTAGATGGCCAACTTTCTTCATAGTCTATAAAAATCCCCGGGCCATAACCACCAATTACCGTGGCGAGGTGTCCCCCGGGTGCAGGCCCTCGTATCAGCCTGGCCTCGCCCGCTAAGCCTGCTTAAGTGACCCATTTCAGGCTCGGAGGCAGTCTGTAAAACACCTCTAAGGTTAGATTATCCCGTGATGAAATACAAGGCTCGCCCGCCACAAATTACCCACGGATGGAGCGCCACCAGGCCATTCCTACGCCACCGCCGCCTCCCTCTCCCCTCTCCCTCTCTGCAGACAAATATTCATGAGTAAACAAAAGGAGTGATTTGAAAAATGGCTGCAGGAAAAGGAGATTAATAAAAAGCATGAATAGTGCATTATGGGAGAGCTGGGGAGCCAATGCCATGGCGTCGGGGTTAGAGGGAGATTGCATTTGGGTTTTATTAAGAGTCTCGATCCGCGAGTCGAGGACCCTAAAAGAGGCGGCGACGCCTGACAGGAAGTAAGAGGCATTCTGTAATGAGTCATTGAACGTCATCGAAGTACAAAGACTTGACCTCCTGATGTTTGTGAACAACGAGACGGCGTTTTGGGTGGAGCCAGACACGAGGCAGACCCCCCTCCAGCCCGGACCCCCCTCCTCTGGAGACCTCCGCCAATTAAGATAAGAGGCAGTTAACAGGAAGTGCTTGTTTGACATCCTGTCACGTTAACGAGGACGGCCGTAATTGGACTCGTGTACTTAACGGCGAGGAATAAAAAAAAAAAAATGCTGTTAGTTGTCAAGCGGCTGCATTTTGTTTTGGAGGGAAATGAGGCTCCGAGGACCCGAAAGAGAGTTTCCTCTGTGAAAGCATCTCCAAACGCTGGAATTATGCTGCTGGTTTTAAAGCTCAAGTCCTGCACCTTCTACAAAGTCACATTCAAGCACTTCAAGGTGCATGTCAATGCTTTTCCAGCACCTTCCAGCTGTGGTGTATCATTTCCAGCACCCGTACGAACACAGCGCTCACAAGCAGACCTGGATCCGTGTAGACCAGTAACACTGTGCAGGTCTCAGGAGGAGCTGTTTGTTTCGAGGCCCGGGAGGAAGTGAGCTGGCCGGTGGCTCTGCTCGGGATCAAACCTGGACCTGGGAGCTGCAGGAAGAGAAAGCAGAGAGAAACGGCGGGTGTTTATTGTGGCTGCGGTTGCCTGGAAGTGACTGGCAGAAAGCAGCACGGTTTGTCAGAATGAACAGAGGCCAGAGGCAGAAAGCAGACGACGGGACCACACTCAGGCTTTTCCACAGTTACACAAACACACCATCAGAGTCTGGGACCGCCCGGCGGACACACAACCCCCGGCCATTAACAGCCTCCACTCGGACGTCTCCATGCTGCCGGAGGAACGTCTGAATGTGCATGAATGAGATAATGACACGCCGCTCGTGTAAACAGCTAAATGTTTGGAAATGCAAGTGACTCATCGGAGGAATTATAGTGCTGAATTGTTGTTTCTCTGCTGGCTTTCTGAGATAGCCGGGACATTCTTTAACCTGAGCACCTCCAATTAGAAGACTGGAGAAAGGAGGGGGGAGGATGGAAGGGGGGGGGGGGGTGCTATTGGTTTGACCCGCCACGCTTTACTTGGAGGCGCACTCGAGAGGCAGAGATGTGGCGGCAGGATATGGCAGAGGAAAAGCAGGCTCAGGCTCAGATGGCCAGAGGCTGCAGCGCCTCTCTATCAATGCAAAACAGACTCTTCCTCGGGCAGGAGGACATTTCACTTTTTATATAAGCCGCCCTGCTGCCTCTCCCTTTTCTCTTTTCTTCCCGGGCTTACATGCTTTTAGAAAGAGAGGAGAGAAGGCCAGATGAAAAGCATCTTCAGGATGCCGGAAACATCTGGTTTCATATTCAGAGACCCCCGAAAAGGAAATTGCAAATAGACAAAACTCTTCTGTTTTGATTTATTTGATTATTTGATGGCTGGGTGATGCCAGCCGTACGGCGGCGGCGGCGAGGAGGAGGAGGCCCCCGTCGTAAATACAGGAGCCAGGCTACGTGACGGGGCATTAGGGACGTCTCCTTACTGCCCCCCCCCCCCCCACTGATTGATACGCCTCCTAATAACATCCACAACCGCCGTCTTCTGCTCTAAATTACACACAAGGCAAGGGATGCTGTTAATTGGATGAATGGAAGGAGGGGAAGGGAGGGGGAGGGACAGACATGACGAGACGTTAACGGAGATCATGTGACACTAACGTTACTAAATCATACAGACAAAAAAAAGACGAGACAAAATGTAGTTTTCAAAATAAAAACCAAGCCAACATGAAATATTTAGAATAATTCATTTTATTATTGTTGCAGCATTTCTGTTTCCTGTCCAACTGCATTTAAAAAAAAGAGTCTTTTCATTGGCGAAAACTTGACTGATCAAAAAAAGAAGATGAAAACTAAAAAGCGATTTGACACTAAGACTAAATGATAGGAATGAGGTTTGTATCTCGTGTCCTGGATGAGAAGTCGACATCGAGGAGCTTCCAGCTCCAACGCCGCTGCCGCCGCTGACGGCTTCATCTCGCTGCAGCAACAAGTGGCGAGGAAGAGGCTGATCCGCTGCACGGCGGGAAACGTTGCTGGAACATGTGCTGCCGCTTTGACCCTCAGCGGTCTGCTGAGGAGGCACATCGCAGTCGGTGCCAAAAAAAAAGCTCCCGGTTTGCAGGCATCTCCTAATGCGGCGAGAGCGAGGCGGAGGACGACCTTTGAACCGGCCTCCAACCAAGAACACAAGTAGGTGGATTTCTTGTCCGAAGAGCACGCGGGTCAAAAACTCCATCCGAGCGGCGCGTTGAGACGAAGCGCTCTGTGTTTTCCTCGCTTGTTAAACTTATTTTGGCACGCAGGAATGTAAGACAGCGCGGATAATGAACGCTGAAATCCAGCAGAGTCGAGGAAGGAGACGCTGGCAGAGCTCCAGAATAACTTCACCGCCGCGTCCAACTTCTTCACTTCTTCAGGAGCCTTTTGGCGCCTTAATAATCCATCTCAAGCACCACCTTTGTATTAATTCTTCATTTCCAAACACTAATGTTCCTTAAACAGGATTAGAAGGTGATGATGGTTTTACATTTTATTAAATTATCTCTGTTAAAGCTCAGAAATCGGACTTTGGTCCCCGTTTTCATGACTAAATGAAGGAAACAAGTGAGTTTGATATGAAGTAAGAGCGGCGTTTCCATGGCGACGGTAGTTGGACATAGACGAAGAATTAAACTGGGAGTCATGGGAGAGTTTAGGAAGCAGATATTATTGGTTTTCTATCCGACGGTGGATGTTGGACAACATGAAACAAAGCTGATGTTTTTATTCACTTCGTTGCCGACTCGCCTTCGTCTTCGCCGCCGTTCTCTCCTCGCCAGCTCAAAAATAGAACGACTGTGCCGACAGATGGGAGGAGGTGAGCCACGCTCGGCCCTCCCGGCCTTCTCCACTTTCCAGGGAAGAAGATTTACGGCGGCAGCCTCGGAAAAAAAGAAAGCGGCGTGCAACATCTGGAGGCGGCAAGGCACGTTGTCAGTGACAGTGGCTAATTTAAAGGTAGTAAAAGTGTTGGCGGGGGGAACCTGAGGAAGAGTGATGGACAGCTGCTGACCAGGAAACAAGCCCGCCCCCCCCATCCTCCAGCTCTGCATTCATTAGCCTGGAGACGAGCTGCAGAGGAAACAAGGAGGAGGAAACAAGGAGGAGGAGATGAAAGGAGACAGGCGGGGATGAGAGAGACGAGTGATTGAGAGAGAGAGGATCAATCAGGTGTGTGTGTGTGTGTGTGTGTGTGGGGGGGGGGGGGGGTGACACCCCAATCACAGGAGAATCTCACTGTAATTCTGTTTGCTTGCCTCACAATCGGAGTGTAATTGCTACGATCATTGACGGGGCCGCCGCCGAATCTCGTCCAGATTATTGTTTCCCCTCCGACGGATATGAACTGTTTGGTCGCCGCCGCCGTTTTTCCTGCAGAACGGCGTGGAATTCATCACGGCGCCGGCCCTTTAAGGGACACTTTTTGTTTTTTTAAAGTCGTACCTGTCCAGAGCATTCATATGCATGAGCCCAGATGGATTGTGGGAGGAGAGGTGGGCGACTCCAAAACTTCATATCAAACTTGACCCGTTTTTTATCTCCATCCTCGGTTCTACACCGAGTTGTTTTTTTTAAAAGTGTGTGTGTGTGTGTGTCTGAAACACACACTCGTTTGTTTGAGCCAAGAAGGGTAATGAGACAGCTCGCCTCGCCAGCGAGTTGAATGTCACAAGGAGAGGTCTTTTTTGTGGGTGTTTTTGCTCATTGAGGGAGTTCATTGTTGAAGAGAATTAATTAAAAATGTTGACTTGACAATTGTACATTGATTACTGTAAATATTCTCCAGAGTTTTGCTCTGCTAATTGAGGAGCGTTCAGCCCGGTGCATCTCATTAAGGGGGCGCCTCTTTGCCAGTATTGATTTCTTTTTTGTGTGTGTTTGCTTTGATGAAGCGTTTTACACCAAGATCGCCAAAATATCTCTAAATATTCTGGATGCAATTAAGAGATGTGAACGAGATGCACCAGATTTCTATGTTTTTGGATGACTGACCCCAAACCAGCGTCGGACCCCGACAGGTCACGACAGATTAGTGCTCACGGCTTTTAAAACGGGGATGTCAAACAATCACACGTGTGTCCACATACTTTCAGAGCCCTCCCCACCCTTAAACTGCCACTTCCCAGCATGCCGCGCTCCATGTTAACCTTGTAAGATCACAGCAGAGATAGACAAGCGGACAGGTGGAAGAGCGAGGCCTTGTAATGAAACATGACTGGAGAAGGGTGAACAGTCAGGCAAAAGGTGCAACATCAATCCCAGCACCTCACAGGAGGGGGGAGGGGGGGGGGAGGAGGAGGGGGAGGAGGAGGAGGGGAGCATCAACTACCTCTGACAGCTGGAGGAAGTCAGAGCAGCAGAGGAAGTGGGTCTAAAGGTGAGAGAGAGACAATAAACCTGGAAACAGTTCCTTCCACTCAAAGTCAACAGGGTTCCTCCACCTTCTCCGAAATCAAATTCAAGCACTTTCAAGCACTTCAAGGTGCATTTCCATGCTTTTCCAGCACCTTCCAGCTGTGGTAAACTCCATATTTGTATCAATCCAATCCTCAGTATTCAGTCTACTTATTACCTTGAAAACACCACACTAAAAGTGAGTCATTATGAATCTTGCATGTCGGGATGCACCAACACACCAACACTAGAGAAACTAGAATGCTGATACATTGAATCTTCTTCCTGCGTCCATCTGGCCCTTCATTCCCCCCCCCCCCCTACCTAGCCAGCCGCGGGCTGCAGGGATCCCTCAGGGCTGGAGTCCGTTGCTCCCGGCTGTTTGATGTTGAGCCGGCGAGGACGGACCTCAGCCCCGCCCCCAGAGTTCGCTCCCCATCATCAAACACCCCGGCTGGGGGGCCAAGGCTGTGGCCCTAATCAAACACGGAGCCTCCGCAGTACCCCCTCGTACGCTCCAAACCGGGGGCGGGGGGGGACTAATTACCCCGGCAACCTTCAGAATAACTCAGCGCCGTCCAACGGTTGACACAAACTCCTGCTTCTCGCCGTGTGTTTGCTCCTCTAACAAGGTTGTGTGAGAGGAAAACCTCGACAAGCTGATCTGGAACACCTGACATCCAAACAGGTGGGCTGAGAGGAGGAGAGAGGAGGAGAGGAGGGAAGAGGAGAGAAGAGGAGAGGAGGGAAGAGGAGAGAAGAGGAGGACGGCGAGGAGGGAAGAGGAGAAGCAAGGAGAGAAGAGGAGAGGCTGAGTCCTTGGAGACGGCGGGAGGAGGGAACGAGGAGAAGAAGCAAGGAGAGAAGAGGAGAGGCTGAGTCCTTGGAGACGGCGAGGAGAGAAGAGAAGAAGCGAGGAGCAAAGAGGAGAAGCAAGGAGAGAAGAGGAGAAGCGAGGAGAGAAGAGGAGAGGCTGAGTCCTTGGAGGCGAGGCAGCGCTGGATTTTCTGTTTGCTGCCATTTGTCTTGTGCTGCTAAGAGAGATCAACAGTCCTCGGCACACAGATCAATATTCTCTTAACCCGCACCTAATCTGGCGAGAGTTTCCTCCAATTCCACCTTCCTCGCCTCCTCCTCCTCCTCGCCGCTTCCCCTCCACTCTTATTCTCCCGTTCCTCTTGTTTTCACCAATCATTTTGGGGCGTCGGCGTGACAACCATTTTTCATGCTCCCGGTCCAAGCAGGTGACACAGAAGGGAATGATGTATCCCGACGCGAGTGTGTGTGTGTGTGTGTGTGTGTGAGGGTGATGGATACGATGTGCTGGCGGGACGGCGTAACCGTCGTCAGGGGGCCCCTGACGACGGCGAGATAGACTAGCTGCCTAATCGGCCGCATGACATCGCAAATTCAGCTCCTGTCCCCCGCCTCCCCCCTCCTCACCCCCCTTCTCCTCCCCCCCATCGTCTCTCTGGAGCGTCTGCAGCTCTCAGCTCGCCGTTGTTGTTGTCAGGCGGCCGTGACGACGAAGCGGCGTGGCGTGGATGTGGCGTGATGGACGAGAGGGGAGCGACTAACAGGAGCAGTATTTTATTCAGTCGTCGTTTGATTCATTGAAAACTCATTAAATTAGTCTGGAGGTTTCTGTCTCACGGCCCGGCGTCCCTCGTAGTTTATTTCTCCGACTGCTGATGAGGTTCTATGAGTTCTGCGTTCCTCAACTCTTTTGGCTGCGAGTCGTTTCTGTCGCTTCAGTCCATCTGCTGGATGCTTTGAAAGAAAATATATGCATCAGTTTTCTTTTGGAGCCGCAAAACAGAGACTCCCAGTCCTCCCAGTCCTCCTAGTACTTCCAGTCCCCCCAGTCCTCCCAGTCCTCCTGTACGGTGGCCCACTGGAGACAGTAGTCGCTGCTTTCTCACCTTTTTGGCACATTGATGTTGCTTAATATCTTTTTAGATTTCAAACTCTCCAGAACCTCACCTGATGGAGGGATGGATGGAGGGATAGATGGATGGAGTTGCCATGACGCCAGGTTGTTGCCATGACGTCCAGCCATCCGTGGCCTCCTCCAGTGCTCCTCCAAATCCCCCCCCCCCATGACCCTCCAGTCTGCTTCCTGGACCAGAGTGATGCAGTTGCTCCGTCTCCGCTCCGTCTCCAGACAGAGAGTCGGACAGAACAAGTCAGATCTGCATTTCCTCCTCGCTTGAAGAAGTCTGAAGAGTCCTGGACGTCCTCTCCTCGTCTCCTCCTCGTCTCCTGATTGGCAGGAGGAGGAACAGAGCAACTCTTTCATAGTGGAGGACTTCTTCCATGAACCCGCCATGCCCCCCCCCCCCCTCACGCAGACAAAGACCACTACTGTACGCCGCCTGAACTCAGCGGCGAGCACCACACACGGACAGTCACAGGAAGATGACTTCTGGCAATACGGCAAGAAAAGAAGGTCAAAATCAAGCCAAGACTTCTGGCTGTAAACTCTGTCATTATTTATAAATGATTTAATAACAGAAGAGCCGGAATATAAAACTTCTCGCCACATTCGAGCAAACAAAAACATGATTGTTATGGATATGAATGATGGCTGAAACTACAAACACAAACACTTTGGAGGGAAGCGATACTGAAGTGGTGATGAGACGAAAGCCACGCAGGTGGGAATCCGTCTGCAGCTCAACACAGATGGTTCATTTGTCATTCTGGCACCAAAAACCCAACAACTGATCCCGGATCAGGCCGTCCTGCTAGCAGCCGAGGCTAGCTCAGCTAGCATAGCACGCGGCGGCGGCTACGTCTGAATGGACGCTACTGTCGTCTGGAGTCCCAGTTGGCTGAGATGACTATTCCAGACGGAGGGTTCGGCCCGGGAGGAGCATCCCCCCCCGGAGCCAAAGCATCTGCTGAGTGGTTTAATGGGGATCAATGGAAGGGCGGCGGCGGCGGGAGATCGAGGAGGTGATTGGCCGGCCGGGGCTCTCACAGCCGCCGCCGCTGTTTACAGCCAATACAAGCTGCTGATGTGTATATCTGTGCTGCTTGTGTCTGCTGCAGGGATTTATCAGTGTGTGTGTGTACGATGCATCAGCTGTGTGTGCATGTAATTATGTATTAGCATCAACACCCTAATAAATGTATCTACTGTATGTGTGTGTGTGTGTGTGTGTGTGTGTGCACACATCAAATGTTTGTTATTTAGTTCTCAATGAGAGCATCTTTTCTGTTTGTTTGCATCTGCTTTCCATCGAGGAGTGTGTAGTTTAATTGCACGTGTGCATCATCTCCTGACTGACACACACACACACCTACACACACACACACACACCATCAGTGTGTATGGCGGGGCGGGCCGCAGCAGAGAAACAGTTAAAGTGATGCTTCCCGTTCCTCCAAATGAATCAGATTAATATTAGCCAAAGCGAATGTCATCATTGGTGCTTCTCCCCTCTTCCTTCACCTCTCCCCCCCTCCTCCCCCCTCCTCCCCCTCCCTCGTTGGGTTTGTGAGTCCCGGGCGGTAATGAGGGAACGTTATGCAGTGCCATAAACGGAGAGGCTCGCTGTCGGTATGCATAAAGGATGAGACAGAGAAGATGGCGGCGGGGTCAGGGGGGAGAGAGAGCGGGAGAGAGAGGGGAGACACACACACACACACTCACCGGCAGGCTGGTGACAGATAGGCTCCTCTCTGTGCCCGTCTCACAGGTGTAATGCAGCGCCCCCTATGCTCAGCCTGGAGCAGAACGGCTTCACCTGTCTTGAGTTTAAGAGCAGAACAAACTTTACTTTACAGCTTCTAACTGGTCTGATTCTGGATTTTATATCCACACACACACACACACACACACGCCTGCTGCCGGGAAAACACTCCCTGAAACCAAGGAATGTTTATTAATCCGCCGCTGAAAATAGTCCCCGTCAAATGTGCTCCCCTGTGAGCCACATTTGGATTAGAGAAGTAAAGCGCCCAGCTGTTTGAGGAAATGAGCCTGCGTTAAAAATAGGGATGTGAAGGAGGAACCAACGACTCGGAGAGGGAGACGGCTGAACATGCTGTCGGGTGAAAAGTTCATTCTTTAATACATTTGATGCCCCAACGTTCCCCTTTTTAGCCTGAAACACCTTTTATTTGGTCCCAGCTTCACATGAGAAAACATCATTTTATACACAAAGAGACGAAAGTGTCTCCTGAACGTTCACGTAAGTCTTTAAGGTGTCCCGCTGTCCCTATCATACAGCTTTATTCTGCCGCCTCTTTCCAGTCAGTAACAGACGGATATCTCTTCAATTCATTTTTGTTGCTTTTGTTTTTATTTTCTGTTATTTCCGTTCTTTCTTTGATTGGATTTCTTTCTTTAGAAGCCAACTTTGTGAGGTGATAACAGCCCGATTACACAACAGTGGACATCGTTTCATCTGCAAATGACCACAGCGATGCATGCTGGGAAGGTTGCACCTGAGGAAAATGATGAGCTCCGTCAGTAAATGGTTGCTATTAAGTAACGTAGAGGTAAAAAAAAAAAAAAAAAGGGCGTAGAATTCAATTAATATAAGACATGAACGCGTAGCTTTTGACTTTGCAGCTTCCACTCGGAGCCGACGCTCCCTCTCCTCGCTAATCGATGTCAGTCTGGAAGAAATCCAGCTCTCTCTCTCTCTCTCTCACACACACACACACACACACACACACACAAACACACCAAGGCAAACACACCTTTAAAAAGCCTTCGATATCATTAGCTGTCATGTTTCACGGTGGGTAACACAACGGTGCATCGGGATACACAGCTCACCGCCGCGTCTGGAGGGGAGAAACTTCACACACACACGCACACGCACGCGCACACACACACACACACACACACACACACACACACACACAAACAAGGATGCATGGTGAGTGTGTGAGTGGATTACACCAGGTTCACAGTGTGTACGGGGGGAAAGCGTGGCAGCAACTTGGCTCCATAATGGGATTTCTCAGCGCTCCGACTCTGCTCTCTCTCTCTCTCACACACTCGCACACACACACACACACACACACACACAATACACTGATCTCACCCCCAAACAAGCAGGTTAGCGGTAACAAAGCAGAGCACACACATCCTATCTGAGCAGTAAGAGGTAAGCCGCAGCAGAGCAGCGGCTCCGTTAAAGACACATATCCTCTCACCTCTCGCCTCAAAGCCTGGGAGGACGGGGGAGGGAGGGGGGAGGGAGGGGGAGGGGAGAGGATCAGCCACACTAGACAGGGATAAGCAACGCTGGAGTAAAGCTGGATGAGGAGAGAAGACGCTACTGTACACTGCCTACTTAGAAAGGTGCCAGATGGACTGAAGCGTGGAAGGGAAAAGGCTTTTATTGCTAAATGTGACTCCTGCATCTATGGTTGATAGTGTTTAAATCCACTATTTAACTCCATTTCCCACAAGCCCAAGGACCTTACGGTGTAAACGCCAGCAGCTTGACGGACCAAAAAAAATAATGCAACAACAAACTGATTAGATTAGTTTAAATCCTGCAGCATTCAGACTCTAAAGCCATCCTTCATACTGATGGATTTCTAGCATCTCTGGTCCCAGGTGTGGAGGAGGAGATCCAGTCTGGTCCCAGGTGTGGAGGAGGAGATCCACTCTGGTCCCAGGTGTGGAGGAGGAGATCCACTCTGGTCCCAGGTGTGGAGAAGGAGATCCAGCCTGGTCCCAGGTGTGGAGGACATCCACTCTGGTCCCAGGTGTGGAGGAGGAGATCCAGCCTGGTCCCAGGTGTGGAGGAGGAGATCCAGCCTGGTCCCAGGTGTGGAGGAGATCCACTCTGGGCCCAGGTGTGAAGGAGGAGATCCACTCTGGTCCCAGGTGTGGAGAAGGAGATCCACTCTGGGCCCAGGTGTGAAGGAGGAGATCCACTCTGGTCCCAGGTGTGGAGAAGGAGATCCACTCTGGTCCCAGGTGTGGAGGAGGAGATCCACTCTGGTCCCAGGTGTGGAGAAGGAGATCCACTCTGGTCCCAGGTGTGGAGGAGGAGGAGATCCACTCTGGTCCCAGGTGTGGAGGAGGAGGAGATCCACTCTGGTCCCAGGTGTGGAGAAGGAGATCCACTCTGGTCCCAGGTGTGGAGGAGGAGGAGATCCACTCTGGTCCCAGGTGTGGAGGAGGAGGTCCACTCTGGTCCCAGGTGTGGAGAAGGAGATCCACTCTGGTCCCAGGTGTGGAGAAGGAGATCCACTCTGGTCCCAGGTGTGGAGGAGGAGGTCCACTCTGGTCCCAGGTGTGGAGGAGGAGGTCCACTCTGGGCCCAGGTGTGGAGGAGGAGGTCCACTCTGGGCCCAGGTGTGGAGGAGGAGGTCCACTCTGGTCCCAGGTGTGGAGGAGGAGGTCCACTCTGGGCCCAGGTGTGGAGGAGGAGGTCCACTCTGGCCCAGGTGTGGAGGAGGAGGTCCACTCTGGTCCCAGGTGTGGAGGAGGAGGTCCACTCTGGAGAGAAAGCATAGCTGGAGCCAGCCGGTCTCATTGGGAGGTGAGGACTCCCCCCCCCATCTTCCTGCTCATCCCTCCTCCGCCTCCCGCTCCTCACTAATAACTCAAAACAGGGCCGCCGTCCAGTTTCTTTCTCTCTTCGGAGGAAAAGTAAGCAAGGAAAGTCTCGGCTCTCAGCAGCGGGGGGGAGGAAGGGGGGGAGACAACTGTCCCCCTATCCTCGGGGCTGGAGCCGGCCAAATAAAATAGCAAGTGCTGCACCAGGAAATGGCTAGCCAAACACACAGGGGCCATGAATCTAGGGTTGGCAGGGGCCCGAGGAGCGCTCCTTGCGGGACCCCCGGCGTCCTGCGTGACTATAGAGGCCTTTGTGTATTGAGGGACGTCTCGCTCCCCAAATGACTTTAACAGCAATCAGAATCAGGAATCACCGCCGACGTTTCACCCCATCACTCACCTCCAAGCTGCTTCTTCATGTGACTTTTTGGTTTTTATTATTTCAACAAACTAAATGGACGTTGCCATAGTTACGCGATAATCTATTCAAACTGCTGGTGACATCATCATCGGCCGGGTTGTGACTTCATCCTCGTAGTTACTCATCTTCTGAGAAAAGTATGAAACTTTTTACATATGTGGTGAATATTTAAACAATCTCTGACTCAAAGGATTCAAATAAAATCCTTCGCTTTTCATTGGACGGCTAGAAAGTGGGGCTTAGAATTGAACGGCTAAGCCCCGCCCCTTCCTGTGGTCCGTTTACTACGTACAGCAATCATTTTGACTGACTGATTTATGGATGTCACAGAAAATCTTTTATATTTTCACATTATTTCTAAAACACGGTACATGTATAATAGATGATTCAGCAGCATTTGAGTTCTAAACTTGACATTATCCAGAGTCCAACATTGGATCAGTATTGGTCGCCATGACAACCACGAAACAAGTGTTGCCTTCAATGCCCGAAAAAAAAAACCACGACTGGATGTTTCCGTGGCACGCCGACCTCCCCTCTCTCTCCGATCCCACCCATCGCTCTCTCACCTCCCCTCACCTCGGCCGGGGGAGAGAGAGGGAGGAGGGGAGAGAGGGAGAGAATGTGGCTGTTTGCATTAGCCGACCACAGACGAGGGAAGCCAAAGATTACTGCAGCCACCGTGGAAATGCTACAAGTGGGTGGCGATCGCAGGGGGAGCGAAGGTTAGCGAGGACGGAGAATAGTTACTGTATGCATGGGGGGGGTGGGGGTGGGTAGGGGGGGTATAAACGAAGCAGTGTGCCGGGTACGGGACTGAATGTTCCCGTCGGATTTTAATGTGTGCATCGTACATATGAGGTGATGTTTGCTTTGCAACATTCATTTTAATCAGCGATTCTTTCATTCCCAAAGTGAAAAATGTGCATTAATGCACTACTTATACATCAAGATGTGTATTTTTATACTCCTAATCTAATATTCAGGGTTATATCATATATGTCATCACATAGAACACACATTTCAAGCACTTTATTCTAAATCCAAACACTAAAATTCAAGTGTAAAACGTACTAAAATCATCATTACTGCACATTTTCTTGAACATTCCTGCAGTCGGGGACGTTCTTCCCACTTTCATTGATTTTGCCTGTTTTTCTTTTTGAAATATTTTGTGCAAATAAAGTGTTCCCTGTAGCCGGAGCGTGATCGGGTCCCGGGTATTGATCGAGGTGCTCCGAGGAGGCTCGAGGTCAGGAGAGGGTGCTGGTTGGTGCGTGTGTGTGTGTGTTGTGTGTTGTGGGGAGTGACTGGTGCATTAGTTAGTGGAATTATGTGGATCACCGCTGCAGCAGCGAGAGGTGCGCTGCTCGGCGGCGGGATTAGATAACGCTATTATGGTAGGATGGTAGCATTAGAAAGGAGCATTAGCATGGATAATTCCACGGATTCAGCAGCAGAGAATCGCCAGAAAATCGCTGCATTATCCCCCAAAGAGATGAGATCCAGATATAGAAAAGGCACCGCGGAGAATCAAACTTGACGGTAAATCTCTGAATTATAAGTCATCACGTTTTCGTGTCTTGTCAGGTAAACAGGTATTTAACGACGGAGGATCAAACGGCTTTTTCCTCGCCGCGCCAGAACGAGCAAAAGACAAAACACTCACAACAACGCTCTCTCCCTCTCTATGTTTCACAGTAAACCTCAGCATTTCCTCTGTGGAGACAAAAGGCATCCTGACATGGAGCGGGCCGTTCCTATAGGCGTTACCACGGCGATTAACTCAGCTGTTCTGTGTTCCGGCATCACAGATGCTGATGGATGAATGTCAACGCTCCAGTTTGACCTCTTAGGGTCACCTCGCTGCTAGCATCCTGTCTTTTCAAAATAAACGTCCTTAATTATAGGATACGTTCAGTTTCCACTTGTCCCTTTTCAAAATAAACTTCCTTAACTATGGGATACATGCAGTTTCCACTTGTCCCTTTTCAAAATAAACTTCCTTAACTATGGGATACATGCAGTTTCCACTTGTCCCTTTTCAAAATAAACTTCCTTAACTATGGGATACGTTCAGTTTCCATTTGTCCCTTTTCAAAATAAACTTCCTTAACTATGGGATACATGCAGTTTCCACTTGTCCCTTTTCAAAATAAACTTCCTTAACTATGGGATACGTTCAGTTTCCATTTGTCCCTTTTCAAAATAAACTTCCAACACTTAGTTTTACTGACACAACCTACTTGGTTAAGTTTAGGGAAACACTGTGGTTCAGGTTTGAATAAGTCTGGTTTTAGTTAAGTGGTTTCACAGGGGACACGAACACCGGTCTCCCGGGTGAAAGTCCTGTGTTTGCGTTTCACACTCTTTAACCAGGTCAGCTGCTCTGAGCCTCTAATATGGAAGAGTTAACAGCAGAGTTAGTTACAAGCCTGGTGGGTCTCCTACAGACACTAAAGGGTACCTGGGGTGTCAGACGTGGTGTTCTCTGGTCCGGGGCCGGGTCTGATGAGCTGGGACTGAGACTGGTATGGAGATCTGGAGCTGTAAACAACACAGATGGAGAGAGAGTTACTTCCTGTTCAATCTGAGCCCCGCTGATAACTTCAACATGAATGGTGCTGCGACAGGAAGTGATGGATTTGACGTTTCCTGCAGCAGACGCGTCTCTTCATGCTGGAGACGGGAAAAAACCGCCGTTCTGCTGCAGGAAACATCAAATCATCCCAAAATAAAAGACCTGGCGGGAGAAGAGACACACCCATTCATAGAAACACATCTGATCTTCATCTTCTACTTACCATTGTTATTCATTTTACATTAGGAATACATTTATACTATTTATTAAATAAATGTATAAATGATATATATCTGATAGGAATACATGAGAAATATGTATGACGGAGGATATGAATTATGGAGAAGGGGTGCAGTTAAAAAAGTGTATACATTTTTTTTACAAAAACAAGTTATTCATATACCTATAATATTTTATTTTCTGTGTTTATTTTGACATGCTACCAGGCGAGTTCAGGAACAAACAGGTGGCTGGAATATTGTTAGTTTTTTTGCTTTTTCCAGGCGGCGAAGGTGGAGCAGTGAAGCGTGTTGGAGTGGGAGGTCTGTTCATGCTACAGTAGCGGGAGGTGGTACACACACACACACACACACACACACACACACAGAGCCTGGGTATATAAATAGCATGCCACTATTTTGTCTTTACATATTTAGCTGCTGGATATTTTAATGCAAATTAATGTGGTGGGATTGGAGAGGGGCGTTTTTTCTTTTTCTGTTGACTGGAATTAGTGTTGTGAGCGAGCTTTTCTTCTCCATTCTCTTGCCTTTTCTTTCTCCCCGCTCCAAATTACAGCTATTAAGACGAGACTGGTGTGAGCCAAACACGGCGCTCCACTTAATGTGATTTCCCCTCGGCTGAGACGGGAATAAGAGGCGATGATTCATGGAGCACCAACAACAAGAGGAGCTGGAGACGGGAAGATGTCCACCTCCGACACACGCTTGTTTCCGTGCTCCAGTTGTGCTGCGATTATTGCTTGTGTGTGGATGAGCTTAAAAATGAACATTATGATTTATGACATCCTGCGTTTAGTGGCGACTCGTCACTAATCTGATGAATGGAGCGTCTTAGAAAGGAACATGCAAATAGCCACTTCCTGTTTCCAGGAACGCAGATGTGGCTTTCAGGGTTCCTACACCTTCTCCATAGTCAAAGACAAGCACTTTTCCAGGTGTATTTCCATGCTTTTCCAGCACCTTCCAGCTGTGGTAAACTCTTTGTGGAAAATCCAATCCTCAGTATTCAGTCTACTTATTATTGCACTTCTTCTTTTCTCTGCGTATCATATGTGTCATCACATAGAACAGACATTTCAAGCACTTTATTCTAAATCCAAGCACTTTTCAAACCTTGAAACACTAAAATTCAAGTGTTTTCAAGGGTTTCCAGCACCCGTATGAACCCTGGGCTTTCTAGCTCCCCCCAACGCTCACACACAACCCGAGAGTAATGTGACAGCAGCGTGCTGGCTTCTCTTCCACGTCCGCCACGCCAGCTTTCAACACCTGCCATTGGCAGAATTGCGTTTGACAGCTCTCGCCGATCGGGCCGGGCTCCAGGGACGCCGTGCAGGAAAGCGCCGCGGTCCGGGAACAGGACAACAAAGGCGTCAGCGCTGACTTCACGGTGCGGGGCAGTCGTGCCGGGCTCAACCCCAAGATCTGGTTTCATCACATACAGCTTAACAGCCATGTTAGGAAAGCGTGAGATAAGGCGAGAGGGAGGAGGGGAGGCGAGGAGGCCATCTGAAGGAGTCCGGCGCTGAACAGTGAACGTGTGAGTGCTGACAGCAACGCAGACCCCTTATGGAGGGACTCGTAACACCCGAGCCAGGATGGATCAGAGATCCTGCAGAGCAGCAGGCAGGGAAAGGCCGTCGCTCACAGCTCCATTCTTCACCACAGACTGCTGGAGCCCACATGACGGTGATCAGGAGGAAAATATAGTCCTGCAGACGATAAACCTGACTCGCTGCAGGTCTGCAGCGTCTGAATCCCAGGGCCAAGCAGTCTGCCCCCCCACATACATCAAGGCTTAATGCAGCCCCGCGGGGGCCGGCAGCGTTGGCCGAGACAAATGACAGTTCAGCGAAGGTGGGGTCCGCCGTGGCGGAGCTCTGGCCTCTGGCGTCCCGTAGCAGCCTGCAGGACGGAGCGGCCCCCGTGTGCAGGGAGGGCAGGGAGGCCTCACTCCAACCGGCTAATGGGTCCCCAGACTACCGGGCTTGACCTCACAGGCTCAGCACATTCATTATCAGCCGGTTAGCGGCTAGCTGTGGCTAGCTGCAGCTAGCGGACTAGAGCTTGCTGGACATTATTATCATCATTATTATGTGGAAACAGCAACATGGAGGTTTAGATTTCAGATTATAGACTAATTCAATTCTGACTCCTTAACAGCAATAAGTCGTCTACCAATTATCTCCATGTCGGCCGTTACATGCTATACACAGGGTTCCTCCACTTTATTCTAAATCCATGCACTTTTCAAATGTTTTCAAGGATTTCCAGCACCCGTACGGACCCTGAAAACAGATAAAAACGCCACTGTTCTTGACCACTCCCGTCTCTTTACGCCTCCTCTCATCGGAGAAGAAAAAAAGCCCTCTGCAGATCACAGCAGTCCGTTTTCCATTTTCCAGCCGGTGCACAACCTCCTGAAGTCTCCTCATCTTTATGCAGCTATCATTTTTTGCTCCAAAAGACGGCCGCCCGGCCTGCAGCAGCATCCCACAGCGCCTGTGAACTCTGCATACATTATCTCTCTCTCTCATGCGGGGAGGAAACCGGCCCCCATTTATCAGCATCCTCCGAATCCCCCCACCGCCGCCGCCGCCGCCTGGCAAGGCACCTGCTGCCAGTACCAAACTCCAAACCCGGCTGAGGCCTTATCGGCACATCACGAGGCGGGGGGATGTAGATTGGCTAAATCTGCAGCTAAAACAAACAAAAGAGGAAGCTCCGTCACATGAAGGTGAAGGCTTTTTGAAAAGCAGCGCTAACTGGGGCACGGGCGTCTGGCACGCTCCCCCCTCGCTGGTGCCGGGGCCTTAATGATTTCTAATGCCGCTAAACAGTACGGCTCCGTGAAAGCCCCCCTCCACCCGCTTTTTCCACCGGGGACGCGGCTGCAAATCTCCCATCGCATGTTCCCTTTGTTGATTTTTGTGAGACAACAACACGGCAAAACGCTTATCTCCATTACAGACCAGCACCACAGGGAGCTTTCTCAAAGCCTTTCACCCAACGCCTTATTAGCAGCTATTCCCTTCTGTCTCCCTCATCCTCCAACTGGGAGCAGATAGAGGGAGAGAGGGAGAGAGGAGCATTATCCCAGCCTCACTTCTTCTCCTTCCCCGATTCCTCGCCACGTCTATTCACACTGGGCCACTGGGCCTGGATGCCGTCGACTCTCCCTCTCCTCTCACAGTCTTAGCCCTGAATCACACACACAAGGAGAAGAAGAAAAGCATTTCCAGTTATTTATAAGCACCAAACAAAAGGCTTGGCTGTTCATTTCAGAGGCTGTAAGAAGATGAGGCTTCCTTTTGTGCTCGTTTTGTATTCAGAGAAAAACAAAAACAGGGATAATGCCGTCGACGCCAATAGCTTTATATATTAGTGACTCAACGATAAGCTATTGGTGTAAAGTGGCGTGTGATTGCAGAAGGTTAAGTTTCCTGCTCCGGCTTAAAGGATAGAGTGTGTAAAGTCAAGTTATTTAAGGTAGAAGGAAGAAGTGACTCCTGCAGCATCGACGATAAGATCTGCATTTTTTTTTGGTTCCTCCCCAGAAGTACAGATTCCTGCAGCCTGTTTGTTCAGTGTGTATTTGTTTCTCCGTAGTCCTGGGATTAATTATCATAACCATATGCCTGGCTAATACATCTCTCTCCAAGCCAATCGTGTGGCCGCCTGCTACTTCTCCATTTTAATTACAGCTAACATCGTTAGCCTGATTTGGTGTTTTTCCTGCTTACTTCTGAATTCATAATTTAAAAAGAAAAAATACAGAGGAATGTGGGGCTTCTGGAATAATTAAGTGACAGTCTAGCACACGGGGAGAAAAAACATGAATTCACACTCGTGAAATTCAAAACCGGAGACGGCGTTACCTTTTTTTTTTTGGCAAAACAGTCCAATCACAAAAAACTTGAGATTTTAATTTCGACTTCCTCGACACCCAAAAAGCAGCCTCATCAACGTTCACACCACAAAGACAAATCTGCTGCTCAGGTGTGAATATGTTGATGATGTGCGGCGGCGGCGGCTTTGAAGGTGAGGGGACGCGGCGGGAAAGTGCTTCTAATGTATCTGGGAAAGAAGTGGTGTCATGGGTTCAACCTCGGCTCATATTTTACCAGCTTTGGCTGAGGGCCAGACAAGTTTTGTCTGGGTGTGGCGGAGGGGGAGAGGGGGGAGGCGGGGGAGGAGAGGGAGGAGTTAATGACTGCTGAGTCAATCAGCGCCAGCGGAGATGGTGTTAGGTCAAAGTCACGGCGCGGAGGGGGGGGCGGTCTTTCACGCTGACGTCATGATGTAACGCTATTAGCTGTTGCTTGTGATGACACCTAACAACGGGCTCCGTATCGCCGTGACGACGGTAACCACATCCCGTTTCTGCAACGTGGCGTTCAGGAAGCATTAAGCATTCTGCTCCCAGGTAACGACACGCTCGCTCCTCTGTTTTCACCTTATTCCAATAAGAAATCATCCATTATTTAGCTCCCAACCTCTCGCCCCCCCCCCCCCCCCCCACCTCCCCCACCTCCTTCCCCTCCCCCGCCAGCCTCCCCTCGGATCAGGGCACCCCCGCTGATTCTCACTTCAAGGACGAACGTGGCGGAGAGGAGAGAGAGGAGTCGACCCGTAGTCACCAGACAGGAGAGGGAGGGAGACAAAGTAACACACACACACACACACACACACACACACACTCACAGAAGAAATGTGTGTGACCCAAATATACGCTGCTTTGTACTCTGGTTCAAAGTTTCCTGTCCTCTCCACCAAACATTCAAGGAGAAGGAAAAAACACAACAATGAATAAATCATACGGCAACTGAAAACGTACTGTAGTTCCTGGAGAGAGAGAGACAGAGGGAGAGAGAGAGAGAGAGAGAGAGAGAGAGAGAGAGAGAGAGAGAGAGAGAGAGAGAGAGTTGAAAGTGAAATGGGAAAGAGCAAACACCTCTTTGGTCTTTTGATGGCGCTCTCTTATGGAACATGGTATTTCTTGATTCCCTCTTAAATCCGTCATCAGTCGAGCTAATAACTCCACGTAAGTGCCGCTGTGAAGCGATAGATCACATGCGCCGGGCGCCGCCGTTCCCCTGTGAACGCTCAAATTACGGGAGCCAAACAGTTGGAGAGCCTATTAACCGACTCCAGACTTTGATTCAAAGTGCTGTTTTTTTTTTTATTGCTCCAACGTCTCAAATTAACAGATTAGGTTTGATATGCGCGGGACGCTGGCGTTAGCTCGGAGCGCTGCAGAACAAACGCCTGTAAATGTGTGGTTTCCTGTTTTTTATTCACTAATCCCTACAGTACCACTCTATATGGATTGTTTTGTTTCTACTGATAGATTTACTCAGTTTTAAGACCAAATACATGATCCCAACAGGGCCAGAGGCTTTTTAACTCCACCTCCCACAGGAAAAAGACTTAAAAACGCTATATTTAGTACTTGGAAACTTACTTGGAAATCACCCAATTTAATCATATTTTATCTGCATTAAAGCTGCACCTTTTTTGGCCACTTGGTGGCAGTAACACAAGCTGCAGACACAACACCGACTTCATGAAGTTGACATCGCTGTTATCGTTAACCGCTGAGTGAATGGACGCGTCTCGTAGGTTTCACAAGGCTGCTATCATCGAGTCACATGGTCGGATATGAACAGAAGAAGACGTAAATATGGCGGGAACAACGGAGTAATTCTGGTGACTCAAGCAACAAAGAAACCAAACAAAACACGGGACTTTCATGTGAAAGCAAAAGTAATGGTGACTCATTCGAAAAATAACGTACCGATCTAAACCTAAACCACGATCTTTTTCTAATGCTAGCCAAGTAGTTTTGTGCTGTTTTGTTTCAATTCACATCGCTAAGTCTCACGTTCACACACACGGAAAAAAGCTAAATGAATATTAATCTATAGTTTTGTTTCTTTAGCAGAACAAAACGATTAATAACAAGCAACGAGAGTGAAGCAAACGGCTGTAAAAGCAAAACAAGAAGCTGAAAGACACTAAAGAACACCTGCCACACAGTTTGTGACCATATTAAGCAGGTGTGTTGGTTCCTGGCGTGACGGCTCTGAGGCTCAGGGAGACCCACCAGAGGAGCTGTCAGGAGGCGGGCCGATCCCCCACTTAGCGGATCTCAAACTCCAAATGAAGGCTATCATCAGACCCCGGCGGTGGGCTGTGACATAAAACGCCATCGCTCCGTCTATCACAAGAGAAAGCTGCTAATGATGATGTTTTTCTTCAAGTGCACAAACATCCAAGTCCGGTGAGGTTTTATGTGACAGAAGAACGTCTTCCCGCATTACGCTTTTCTAACGGCGGGGAAGGTGTTATTATTTCCCTTGAAAAAAAAAAAAACTGGGGCTAGACGCACGCTCTCCTAATGATGGAATCTTTTGATGTTTAAATTAGGATATCACACACGAGGAGCTATCCTCTCAGGGGCCGCACCTTCTTATGACAAGATTAGCAGCAAAGCAAAAGCCATTACTGTGGTTTATTCCACAGGCAGCCATCCGGAGAGGGGAGACGAAGGTGGAGTCCAAAAAAAAGGGAGAGGAAGTGAAAATCAGAACCCTAGAAAACGGGGTACACACTCTTTATAGATCCCATCGTATTTATAGACACCTCCACTTCATGTCTCTGTCAGCCTGTCACCATGTCAGCCATGTCAACTTTTACAGATTTTTGCCGTCTCTGCTGTCAACGCGGCGTACAGCCATAAGAATTAATAACGCTGACAAGCGCCGAGACGGACTACCTAGCATCATGCACCGACTCCCACGAGAGCCCAGGTAGCCCACATGTGTGTTCACAGGACTAGAAAGGGACAACTGACTGACAATGATCACATTTAAAAAAAAGAAAAACATATTTTCTGGGGTTTGATAGCTGTTACAGCACACCTGGATCCTCGTAAAGAACCGAACCATACCACAGTGTGACTTATTGGGGACAGGAACTAGCAACATGTGATCCAGATCTGGTCCTCTACCTAAAATATGTGGCTCCTTAAGTCTGAGTTATTTCTTTATCTGTCAAAAATAGATCCAGATGAGTATAAAACCCCTTTATGGTGATTAACGGCTCACACGTGGACAGCTCCTGGTGCTGAAATGAGACTTAATGGGACTCAGATGACAAACAGATTAAGAATAAAGCCGAATCCAAACACAAATTCTCCTCTATTATTTAACTAAAAGACCCACAATCGGCAACAGGATTATATTATTATTATTGGCAAACACACAGATGACAAATAAGCTGCAGATAAACACACTGTTGTGTTAAATGGACACGATGTCTTTCAAAGGCCACACCTTCATTAGCATTACAAACCCTCCTCAGGACGAGTAAACGGAACGTGTTGTTGTATTTCTCAGCAAATCCATGAAAAGAAGTACATTCTTAATAACGCATATAATTAAAAATAAACCAGCAAAAACATCTCCATCAAACTGCGAAAACCTGCTGCTTTCTAACTGGCCACAGAACTACACACTGTATATAACAAGTGGATGTGGTCACTGTGATGTCACAGTTCAGAAAAAAGTTCGGCATTTTGGACGTCGCCTTATATTGTAGTGTAACCCGAGAGGGCGGAGCTAAGTACAACCCAACGCTGAGTAACATTACTTGTAAAGAGTTGAAAGAGTTAAAGTTTTACGCAAACACATACAACGCAGGGGTAGTGACCTGTCAATCACAAGGTAGCCCCGCCCCCTAAAGCATCACCCTCCTCCACATGGGAACGTAAGTTAGTTACGTAAGTTAGTTTTTTTACAATCAGAGGGGTCGCCCCCTAGTGGCTAGCAGAGAGAATTCAGGTTTAAGGCACTTTGGCGTCGGCTTCACTTCTTTCCGCTGCACGTTAAACCACAGGAAATCATTTCACTACAATAATGGCAGCCTGTAACAGGTATCTCACACACACACACACACACACACACACACACACACACACACAGACATTACCTGGGCTTTCATGGCGTGAGAGTGGCGGCGCCGGCGGCTGCTACAGCACTGAGAGCCCTCCACCTCTCCACTCCTTCCTCTCGCCTCGCCGCCAGCGGTCGGGGGAAGAGAGCGCCGTCAGGACCATAAAGAGAGGGGCCGGCGATGGCGGGCCCTCCGAGGCCCTTTTCACGCTCTCAGGTGGAGTCACAAGGGCCCACTTCATCGCCGTTACCCGGGGATGGGAAATACATAGCTTCTCTTTAAAACTCTGACCCGGCCTTTTAGTCCGGTGCGCTGGGGGCCGATTATCCTCACTCACCCTTTTGAAAAATTCATACCAACACACACACCACACACACACACACACACACACACACTCACGCAGAGATATAAGCACATTAGAGAATGAGAGAGTGCCACACACACATACAGTAGACACATCCGCCAAGTGGCTGGTACAGGCAGAGGCTGCACACAGATCTATATTTAAGAGGGTGATTCGGCGAGCGTTTAACCTTGAAGCGGAGGTGACTTTGAGTGAGTCACGGCGGTGTGGGAGTAGCGTTCCGTGGGCGCCGGCGAGCTGGATTTCCTGCTGCCGCTGAGTCAGACAGTCACTCCGTCAGAGAACTGAAGGCTTTGGCTCTGTGAAGACGACCTTGGAGGGGCTCAGGAAGGTAGAACATGAATGTTTGTAAAAGTTTGCTGCCCCGGCTCCTAATCTGGTCCCGGCCAGAGACGGCCCGCCGCTAAACCCGCTCACGGTCTCAGCCTCTGTGTGACAGTTGAAACAGACCGCCGCAATGTGAAATTCAAGCAGAGATAAACAAACAAGCGAGTCATCAAAGTCAGGTTTCTGTCTGTGTGTGTGTGTGTGTGTGTGTGTCTCGCCCCCAGCTATGTTTACTCATTAGCTCGCCGCGTCCAGCACCTTGCTAGATGAAAGACGGAGCCGAGGCCTGATAATGAACACAATGCAGTTAACAGCAAACAAACAGGACGCGACACACAACCCCCCCCCCAGTCCACGTCGCTGGATCGGATCCTTATTAGAACACAATCAATCAAGACTTTCAGACAGGATCTGTCGGTGGTTTGTTACAGGTTCTTTGTTGGTTTATTTTAACTGCAGAATTCAGATCAGGGCTTTTATTTTTAGGATCTGATCTCTTCATATTCTGTGGACGAGGTCAGACTGTAGTTTATATAACCTCGACACGTCGTCCCAGCTGCTTCGAACGCTGTCAGCTGATTGGACGGGCGGCGTCAGAGGTCATGGATCCGGTTTAAAAGGAAAAGCCTGCAAGTAAGAAAATATCAAAGTATCAAGAAGATAGTGATATTATATGAGTTTTTGATGAATAGTTTAAACATGAATTATTGATTTATGGACACAAATGTGTTTTGTGAGGTTGCAGTGACCTTTAACCCCCAACATCTAGTTTCATCTACTTGTGTGTATGTAATAAAACTTCCTGCAGATGTTTCACATTAAAAGCTCCCAGGATGAGCTCTACTTACCCTGGGAGCTTTTGTATCTTAAATAAATGATTTAATGGGGGAAACGGTATTCTGTATTTATATATGATGCCATTAAAACGGAGGCTTTTTCACCCCCCTTAATGTTTTTTTCCCGGGCTGTTATTAGCTCGGTTTGTTATTCTTGAAACGGCCTTTTATACGAGGACTTTACAGCATCAGAAAATATCCTCTTGGGCGAGACAAGTTAGCATCTGCTGTGCTGAGAACTACAGTAACTACTGTGTTTACAAGGCTGTTGTGTTTGTCTCCGGCGGCGGCGGAGCCTGCAGGGTGACAGAACAGCAACGCGATCCTCCGTGTAGCGCTGGCTCGCTGCTGCTGCTCCTCTTATTAAGTCCACAGCCATGCCAAGCGTTTGTACACAATCCTCTGTTGTTTGGGGAGAGCGCGGCGCTAGGTAGCGTTAGCATCACCCGGCAGCCGAGCCCAGGATGAAAGCGTGTGTTTCAAGTGGAGGAATGCCAGTCAGCCAGAATCCCTCTCTTCCTCCTCGTCTTCCTCCTCTTCCCTGCAGCATCTCACCATCTAATCCATGACCACAGACGGCCCCCTCATTACCGCCAAATTACATGCAAATTTCCCCAAATAAATGAGTTTTAAGTACTTGACAACCTGTCAGCCTTGGAATATTGAAATATCCTGACGGCGAGATAAACAATCAACAATAATCACGCTATGCAAATTTGGTATTTCCTGCACAATTAGGAGAGGGAAAAAACCCACTATAAATAACTGGACACACAAAGGCTTCTGGCATTTGTTCAGCTTCTGAACAGATACGGATGCAAATAAAAGATTCTTTAGGATGTAATTGATTCAAACGTCGCTGCGCCTCCTCTGCCTCCCTTTTATTGTTCTCCTGCCTCTTGTTTTTTTCTCTCTCTCTTTATCTCGCCGCTTTCAATATACACAGATAATGGCTGATGTAAATGAGTGAATGAGAGAAAGGGAAGAAGACAGAAAGAGTGGCGAGGAGGATGTGAATCACCCTTTCGTCTACCTCTTGTTTTGTCCTTTCAAGTGCTTCGCCGCCGCTTTACAAAAAGAGAGCGATGTGTGCAAAGTAACGGCTCTTATGAAGTGGATCGGAGATGACTGTGGAATTGAATGCATGCTGGGAAACGGCGAGCTCTGTCCGTTGCTTGTGAAGGAGATTACTGTGCCCCCCCCCCCCCCCTCCTCCCTCACACCCGCTCCTCCACAACACTCAGAGATTAAGACTGACAAGAACATATCAAGTCATTCCAGGACAAGCACATCTCCCACTCTCATCTCTCCTCCCTGGGCATTTCTTCTGGAAATACTTCTTCTTCTCTCACTGCCTCCTTCCTCTTCATGTCTCCGCCGCTCAGCGTCTCGTCCTTCATCTCAGCCGTCCTCTTCATTTGTCCGTCTCTTCTGTTTGTCTCAGAGGTGGTGTGAGTGCCGGGTCTGACCCCCCTGGTGACCCCAGACCTCCAGGATCAGGACATCCATTAGTGGGAGCTACCGTCTTCATCCCTCCCGCCGGGCCTCTCCATCTGTCTGAGACGGGTTCAGGTTCAGGTTTTAGTACCCATGTTTGGAGGGGGAGGGGTTCCAGAATCAAGGGGTCGGTCTTCAGCTGTAGGTTGGAGCGATTCCTGACTTATCTGATCACAGCGACATGTATTTAAATTTCACACAATCTCATCTGTCCTCTTATGTCCAAGTTAAGTGAGCTACGGCATTCAAATAAGTGATACACGACTAGAAATCTCTACATCCTTCATTTAACAGATAAGAAGTGGAGCAGCAAAGGATTCTGGGTCGGCGAGAGGGATGCACAGACGCCGACGCACCGGCCGATACCGACTCTCATGGCTGCATCGGGTATCTGTGGCCATATCTACTTTAGAGTTATAGAACTGGATGTCTGAGAGTACGTTTTATAGCTATAGAGAGACGACAAGCTCTAGTTATGATGCGTTCGACCTTTGACCTTGCCGTTGGCACGCAGGGCCGACACATCCGGCTCATCACCACCAAATGTTCCTTTCTTTCCATGCAGAGCTGCAGCTTCCAGGGCTCCTGGTCATCTGGTGCACATTCCTTTCATCTCCAGCAGGTAATCCAGCCATGACAGCAGCCGGGGTTACCGTGGTTACCTTAAAGCACCACGCACTGAGGGGAGGCTGAGGGGATCTTTGTCAGAGTGTAGTGGTGGACACCTGGGCTTGTGGGAGATGACGTGGGGGGAGCGGGGGGGTTGACGAGAGGAGCCGTTATCAATCACAGGCTGCTCTATTAATTTCATCAAGGCAGCGGCGCCGGCTGACATTAAATGACACGCTGGTTGGTCCGATGGCGTCCCTGAGGTGGCAACACGGCCAGCCGACGCTTTTGAAATGCAAATCAGGCTTTAACCTTAAACAGAGCCGCCCGGCCGAAATTATCTTTCTGCCTTCAAGTCAGGTGCTCCCCTCCCTCCTTGCTTTTTTCCCTCCTCCCTTCCCCCGTTCCTCCCCCCCCACCGTTGTTCCTCCTCCAAGTTGACCCCTGGGGTAGCGTAGATGGAGAGAGCATCTTTAGAAGAAGCGACAGATAAAGGCAAAGGTGGAGGAGGAGGGCGGGAGGAAGGGAGCGGCGGTGCTGACACCAGCATTCTGTCCTGATGAAGGGCCGAGGAGCGCCACCGCCAAAGCCCAGGGATGAAGACGTCTCAAGGGCGAGGAAGCATAGGGGGGAGGAGGGGTCGGAGTGCATCCACTCCCTAGGATGACCACACGCAACCCGCCTCCTCCTGTCCGTCTGATTCCCCCACGCTGAGGAAGGTGATGCTGCCTCAGCGCCACAGAGGGAAACTTCAGGCCTCCAAAATAAAAGCCCGCTGAAATCGGTATGCAGCCGAGGTGCCTCCTGGCCTCTGGTTTCCAGAAATCCCCCTTCGGAGGAGCCGCGCCATTAGAGCTGTCAATATTGTGAAGCATTAGCGTTGGCCCAGACAAGGAAGGATTGGTTACCAATATGCAAGGAGCTGCCATTGTTCCTGGAAAAGGGCTTTTTTTCCTTCCTCTTTCTTCTTTATCTGGGCAGACTGAACACATTAATTTTAATTGAGACATCAGACGGGAGTGAAACAGAGAGCGCTGCCTGGACAGGCGGCAGATACAAGATGGAAAAAAACAGTCAGACAGTGAGTTAAAAAAAAAGGAAAGAGAGGAGAGGGAGAGGAAACAGGGGCTGAAGAAAGGAGGTCCCCGCGGCAACACAAACAAACATATGATAAACACATGAGAGCTATCTGTCTCTTTATCTTTCTGCCTCTCCTCCGTCTCTCTCCGTTTCATTCCTTCCTCCTCTCTCTAGTGTCTTTAAAGAACAAAGCCAGGCTAAGCAAACTCTTTCGGCACACAGATTCTCCACACGTCGCCTCCATCTCCACGGCGACGCCGTTCACTGTAAACAGCATTTCGACGCAAATCCAGATCCATATGACTCAGCAGGCTTCACGGCAGCCGGGGGGGTTAGTGTACTGTACTTACAAATACTACAATCTGCAGCGAAACTTTTAGAAAAAAGGTGTTTTAAAGACACTGTAATTGAGCTCTTTACATTTTTATAATTATTATTTTATTGTGTTTTAAAGGCAAATCTGAAAATGTGAAGAATACTTTTCTTTCCAGACTCCTCCTCTCAAGATTCAGATGCTAATTTAAAAAGAAATATTCTTCAAATTGGAAACAGGTTGAAATGTTTCCTCCACTTGTTTTATTAAGACTCAATTACAGACAGAATCCACTTCATGAAAGCAAAACATGGAGGTTTAATAAAATGTAAAGACTTGAATATGCTAATACGAGTGTGCAGAAGACTGCCGCACCGTGTGTGTGTGTGTGTGTTTCCATGCATGTGTGTGTGTTTGTGTGTTCAGCAGCGAGGGGGAGGGAGGGGGAGAGAACGAGCAGCTAAGCCCGGGATGTTAAGCGCGGGGAGACACCTGGCACAGAAACTTAAGTGCTTCCACCAAGTATCATCAACCCGAGATTAAAAGCGTGGAGGGGGAATAGCGGGAGGAGAGGGATGCAGAGTGAGGAGGAGGGAGGGGGGGATCGTGCATATGACAAGATGGGGGGGATAGAAGGAGAAGAGAGGGAGGAGGAGGAGGAGGAGGAGGAGGAGGAGGAGGAGGGGGAAGGCAGTAACACAGTGAGGAGGATACTGGAGGTGGAAACAGATCATAATAATAAGGGAGTTTTTCCACTGATTGGTGACATGTGGACTAAATGATATACAAGCTGGAGAAATCTCCAAAAAGCTGGATCCTCGCAGCGTTTAAAAAACACACAACAACCGCCATAATTGTAGTCCCAAGCATGTTCCTGGTGAAAGCACACGGCCTGATTACCAGCGAGGCTTCCTCAGATGTCTCCGTGTGGAGGGCCGACTGATTACTGTGCACAAATACCAGGCTGATATTCTCCCGTTCCATGGCAAACAACAGGATGTGTGTGTGTGTGTGTTTCTGCTCCAACTCGTCCCCAGAAATCTCTGTTTTGATTGCAGAAAGTAACTGCGTGTACGCCTCTTTAAAAAGACGTCTACGCTCTCTCTTTCTCATCCCCGTTCGCCACCGCCGCCGCCGCCACTCCTGCGAATGGTTATTATTATCGTCATCAGCGGAGAGAACGGTGAAATCAGGGCCCTGACAAGCAATCTCTTCTCTAGCTCAACTCCACCCGCCCGCCGCCGTCGCTGCAAGAAATATCCACCGTCGCAATTATTATTTAATCCGGCTTCGGGTACCAGAGTCGTTCTAGAACAGAGAGATGCCTGCAGGCTGAGAAATCAGTCTTTTTCTGCCCCCAAAATATTGACACTATATTTTCAAGCTTTTACATGATGTTATTGAACATGATTGCTCTAAATATGCCAATTTCTGCAAAAATATTTAGATTTTTTTGTGTTAAAGAGAAATTATTGGCTCAATTCTTCACTGGAATACAGAAAAATCTGATTTCATGGCTTCTTCTTGGTATTTCTTGCAGAGCGTCTGCCTCTTTCAGTGCACTTGTGTTCATCCTGCAGGCGTGTTGACGAGAGGAGGCTTATGACCGCCGCCACTACACGCCGCCGCCGCCATTCACAAGCCGCCACCACTACACGCCTAATAGCGTTTCAAGTGTTTTCATCCGGGAACTCAACTTCGAATCTCACCACAGAAAAACAGGCCGCCAGTTTCATCCGTCTCCGGCGTGGACGCGGTCTCCGGATAACGGCACGGAAAAAGATCAGATCTGAGGTCAGATAGAGACGATGACGGCTGCTGCTGCCGTTGCCGTCGGTGATCAGGAGGAATTCATACGGCATTCAGGGAGGAAATTAAATGAGCAAATTAGATGACCCCGCGGGGCCACAATAACTCCATTCTGGGGCCGGTGAGTCATGAGTGCAGATTCTCCCCGTCTGGCAGTGAGTCAGGTAGAGAGCCCGTCTGTCTGTCTGTCTGTCTGTCTTCAGGACACTGGAGAAGAGCTAAAGTTAAGCTCTTTCTGCAGCTTAGCATCGATAATCCAACCGACAATTCTCCTCTGGTTGTGAACCCAGAGAGAGGATGAAAGATTTAGACTTTCACCCTTGGTCTCTGAAGCCTCGCTCTCTCTCTCTCACTCTCTTTACTCCTCTCTCTCTCACCTATCCATCCTCGCTCTCCTCTCCCCGTCTGTTTGTCTCTCGTTATCCTTCACCCCCACAACTCGGGAGAGAAAAGATCTGGTGATGATTATTTCACAAGCGAGCCGATATCATCTTTCTGGCTTCTTCTTCTTCTTCTCATCCAGGAAGCACTGATCTGAGATCTGCCTCCAGCCTATTGAACAACTATTAGCAGCCTGTCAATATGGATCCCATTCAAAAAATCTGCAAAGAATATAAAATAAGGGTTCTGATAATGGGAGAGTTACACAACTACATATTTTACTCACCAAGAGCCTGAAAATGTTTAAAAAAGAAGTCTTCTAGTTGATTTGAGGTTGTGTAAAAATGGGAGATTGATTTTTTAAATACATATAACATCCATTTTTTTTCTCACGAGCAAAACCCAAAAGAAAAAAAAGATTGTTTGGTCAAATCCTCTCATTATTACTGTTCCTGTAGTTATAAAAGGCCTCTTTTATTGTGAAATATCTATTAGTTAGCTTCTATTATTAGCTCACTGTAGTAAACAAAGAGAGAAATCACTTGAAAACAGTGAGAAATAATAATGAATAATAAGAAGTGATCTGGAGACAAAGCAGAGTTGGTGGTGCTTTAACTTTTTGGGGGGATAAAAACTTTCAGTGATTGAGTTCACATTTCACGATGCTCAAATATCACGGCGACTATAATCACGACTGCTGGAACGGCTAATTACAGCGCCGGCGCTGACATCCGTTTAAAGAATTAAAAAGCAGAGGCGGTTAAAACAGACAAAGGGTTGAGGGAGAGAAGCAGAGAAATTAAAGCCAGAAAACTGATCCCGTCCTTTGCGAGTGCTTCCTCCCACTGATCCGAGCTGTAGTCCCGGCTCATTTGGCAGCTCGCGTTGCCCCTCGACTGGCATCTGACGGCTTTGATGTAAGTCGGCAGACGCCAGCCCATCGCCGTGGTAACCTGTGTTTGAGGAGTCTGCGAGCTGCCCTCTCTACATCCCCTCTCTCTCTCTCTCTCTCGGCTGCGATCCTTTTGTGTCCGCCTCTCTCCGCCGGGTAATGAGCCGTGCAGGACTGCCATCATTCGGCGTAGTCATGTAGAGAGAGACGGGAGGGGAGACAGACAAACGGGTGAGACAGCGAGAGGAGAGAGTGGGGACACCATGTTTTCCCTCACCTCCTCCCTAATCAGGCAACCGTCTCCCAACCAAACACCACACGGCAATTAGACCTGACAGTACTCCGACTCCCACAATCCCACCAGGACTACACATTCAGACACTCAAGTCAACACGGGAGGCGGGGGAAACCTCTAAAGACAGGGAGAACAAAAAACTAGAAAACCTCGGCGTGGCCGCATGTTTTCTGGTGAAAGTGGTCCTGACTGAGCCGGGGGTTCGATGCCGTCCCCAGAGAACCCGTCGGAACAGTATAGCTTCATGAGCAGGGAGCTAATTGGGATAATTAGTTTGTTACCTCGCTCGTTATGGCGTTTTAATGTGGATTCCGAGGGATGTTCTGTTTTATTTGAAGCACGTGGCTTCTGTTAGACGTCCAGCTGACGGCGAGCAGGTAGAGTTACAGGAAGTCACTCAAAACCACAGACTCGTATGGGAAAACACCAGAACGCTCCCCAGATTAAACAGCATTAATCTGCCAGTGTGTTGAGCTCGTTCCAGGAGGATTCTTCCCTCCTTCCTGGTGAGATCTCTCTGCTTGTGTGTCGGTTAATGATTTCCTAAAAAGAAGACATTTCAACAGCTTCCAGAGAGAAGGGACCTTAAACTTGTTGCATCCAGCTGGGGGGTTAAGTGCGTAGGCGGGGAGAGATGGCGATGGCAGAAGCCAGAGAGGAGTTGTTTTTTAACTCTTCCTCCTCCGTCAAACCTTCATGATGTGTGAACACCAGTTGATCTTAACACAGGGCTCCCACACTGTCTCCAAGGTCACATTCAAGCACTTCAAGGTGCATTTCCATGCTTTTCCAGCCCCTTCCAGCTGTGGTAAACTCCATCTTTGTACCAATCCAATGGTCAGTATTCAGTCTACTTATTCTGTCACTTGTTCATCCACATTAAATGAGATGTTCTTGTCCTCTAAACAACCAACATGATGTTTGGAGACAGCTTTTTACAGAAGGACCACAAATGAAAGGAAAACTAATTCCACTAACAGATCCACAGAAATATAATCACCAACTATTTTCATCATCTGTTCATCATCAAAAGTCATTTTTCATAAAGAAATGTCAGAAAATGCTTTATTCTAAATCCAAGCACTAAAATTCAAGTGTTTTCAAGGCCTTCCAGCACCCGTTGGAACCCTGCTGAATGTAACGTCTGAACCGGATGAGCGGAGCGTCCGGCTGATGATAGCGGCGACCGTGACACCTCCTCCCTATCTCCCTCTTCAAGAAGCCATTTCAAACCGTGCACACATCAATAGCCGACTCTCTGGAGCAAAGCACGGCAATAATTTCAGATAAATCATTCCCTCGCGGAGCCACTTGATGCGTTCAAACGCACCCGTGACCTTCAGCTCTGCCTCTTTCTACATCATATAGCCGGGGAATATAAAAGCTTATTAGCTCAGAACATTGTTGATACGTTTGTTGGAAGGCGATGCACTAATGAGGCGTTGCAGGAAGCGAGCGGACGCCCCGACTTTTCCTTTTGGAGATAGTTTTTTTTCCAAGAGGAGCACAATGCACCGCTAATGGCATCTCTTTCAGCAAATGGGCAAATAAAAAAAAGGAGAGATGAAGTGCAATATTGCTTTACCATATCAAAGGAAGTGGCGTCCGCGGCTGTCTGTTGGCGTTGTTGATGGGTGGACTTCTGTAGACACGTGAGGGATACAGACAGACAGGTGGATGAGCTGCCAGAGAGAGAGACAGACAGGGAACCAAATGACATCATAATAAATGTGAGTTGGTTCAGGAGAAGACTCAAAAAAGACACATCGGAGATGAAAGAGTGTTTTACTAGAACTATACATCTCACACACACACACACACACACACACACACACACACACACTCAGCAGCTCAGGCTAAAGCACTTTGTTCAACAGCACAGTTACTTTACAACAAACAAACATCATGCAGAAGCTCCACGTGGACACTAAAGATGTCAAAGCGACTTTTATTCTCGTTAAAGTGACGAGTCGAAGTCTGTTTTATATTTCTAATCGGACGTGTCTGACTTCCTTATATACGACATGTGTTTGTATGTTTCCGTGATCACCCGTCAGGAGAAGAAATACCTCAGTTTCAGGCTTTATCCTGATGCAAACATCTCCCAATCAGCAGGAACTCTTACATATTTAATGTTTAAAGTGCAATGAAAATATGAATAATGTCGATCAGAATGATTGTGATTTGGCCGTTGTGTTGCAGCAGACTAAAGTAAAGATAATAAGTAAAGATGGTAAAAGAAAAGTGTTCCAGCAGCATCCACATGATTTTTTCTTGCTCCAGGAAATAGCCACATCCCACTTCATCACCTGAAGCTACAGACGTAGATATTCCTGCTATAGGTGCTGTCTAATCTCTGGAGTATTCTTCTGTAATGGAGAAACGTTGTCAACCCAAGTGTGAGATGCTAATCAACACTTCTCAGAAAACGAGGGGGGGATTTTCATTTTGGCTCTCCTATCATACGACATATGGAGCATCCTCAGCAGTCAGAGCCCCGAGAGGACGGGAGTCTTCTCCTCCGAGACTCCAGGGGGAAACAGTTTCTACTTTTGTTCTGGCGGCGAGCACTCTGTGTGTGTGTGTGTGGGGGGGGGGAATGGATGTGGGCTCCACCGGAAGAAACCTTCGCCACCGTCCTCGCGTACTCGCTTCATCAGAGGCGAGCCGGGGACACAGCGACACATCACGGCTCTTAATTGTTTCCCCAGATGGTTGAAAATCGAGTTTCTCTGCAAACGTCCACAAACAAGAAAATCGCTGACACGGACATCACAGAGGCATTCTGGGGAATATTATCACAGCGCTACAGAGATGGGTTTACTTGTCATTAGGAAGACGACGGCGAACTCACTCAGCCTAAAGACATTTATGTAAATGTGGAGTCGGAGAAGAAAAACCCTGATGACGTCACAGTGATGTGATGATGTCACATGCTCTTCGTTTGGAGTCATAGTCGTATCGACCAATCACGTATGAGCGGGGGGATCTCCATCCTCTCTCATCCTCTGGCTGATTGTAGAAAAAAATCTACATGTCTGGTTGCATGATGGGAAGTGTAGGAAAGCCCCTGTTGGCTAACATGTTAGCCATGTTAGCTTTACACAGTGATTATGTGTGTTTTTGCTGCCCCAAGTGGCCAAAAAACATCAGTAACTTTTAAACTAACTTCCTTTTGGTTGAAAATGATGCTCGCTGCCAAAAAAAACCCCATTTCCCTGATCCATTTATGCCCCAAAGTGCAGGACGGGACATCAAGAACGTTTTTCCATTTCACTTTATCTCATAACCCATGTGCACACACACACACACACACACACACACACACACACACACACACACACACTTCGGAGAGGAGACCTGCGTTTAGCACAAACTGCCACAGCGGCGTACATTCTCTCAGTGACACACACTCTCACAAGTACACTCACACACAAGTACACTCACACACAAGTACACTCACACACACACTCTCTCTCACACACACACCTTGTATCGTCTTCAGCGATGCTCAATTATTAATGGATAAACAAAGAGCCGTGAACTGTGATGGGCTGTCGGCACATATTTCCCCCTCTCGTATCTCCGAGGCCCAGGAAGACGAACACAGGAGTCGGCACTGCAAAGAGGGAGGAGAAGCTTAAGGTCAAACTCACTCAGCGCTCACACACACACACACACACACACACACACACACACAGACACCTGCAGACACACACACGCACGACCACGTGTGCATGCATGTGTGCACCAACAGATGCAAACAAACAGAAGATCTGCAAGCAGTACAGATAGTCTAAAAATGTCAGTGGGAAGTGTGTGTGTGTCTCTGTGTGTGTGTGTGTGTGTCTCTGTGTATGTGTGTGTGTGTGTGTCTCAGAGAAGTGGAGCAGATAGCTCATTTCCTCTACTGAGACGGTTAGCTGCCTTTTCTCTCTCAGGAGGTTGGCTAGCCACGTGAAGTGTGTGTGTGTGTGTGTGTGTGTGTGTGTGTGTGTGTGTGTGTGTGCGTGTGCATCTAACAGACTCTCCTGAGTAAGTGAGGATGATGTGAGGACAGTTCATGGACTTCATGCAGCAGGAACACAGAGCTATTGTTAAACAGGTTCCAGCAGGTAAATAACACACTGCTGTTATTTGATGTAAATAAATACATTACACTTTAGAATTTAAGATTTTTTTAAATATAACACAGATGTCACCATGACGATGAACCCCTGAAGGGTTTTCCATCCTGGTTTCCTGTTTATCCCTGTGGTTGTCGTGGCGATTTACAGGAAATTTTGCGTCTCTGCATCAAACATGATGTCATTTCCCCTGGTCTGTCTCTCAGTATGTCTGTCTCTCAACCCGTCTGTCTCTCAGTATGTCTGTCTCTCAACCCGTCTGTCTCTCAACCCGTCTGTCTCTCAGCCCGTCTGTCTCTCAGTCTGTGTGTCCTTCTGTTTCCGTCCACATGGTTAAATATCACTCGCTGGATTTACGATGTCGTCATAGTGACGATACAGTTGTGCCCATGAGTTTTTAATATACCGTTTATTAAATCAACATTAGTATTTATTTGTGTTCATAAAAGCACATTAAAGAAAACGTGTGTAATATATATATTTATGTACTTGACTTCAAGAGCAACCAAATTCAAACAGAGGCGACATTAATGACTTCATAATCTCACAGAATATTTGACATTTTCTTATAAATATACCGATTTAATCTGAATCTTTCTGACTTCAATCTCGTAAATTCAGGGTTTTTTTCAGACTAAACAGCTCACAACGCCCATCACCACTGTTGCCCAGCTGCTCCGGCATGTTTAGAATACTTTCCTGATTAATTATAAAAATGCATTTCATAAAATTATTGATTAATCTCCACACTGCAAAACTTGCATTCAAATATAATAACGCTGCAAACATGGATGCATAAACCGACACAGGCTGAAGCTGTTCAGCATGTTTCCACACACACACACACACACACACACACGTGTGGATCACATGCACACGGAAAGAAAAACACTCCAGGAAGTTCCCCTCAGCTGTACACACACGAATCCATCAAGCCGCGGCGTACATCTCCGACTTGTTAAGGTACCATTTGTCAGCTGCTCCTGGAGTGGCGGTGTGACTCCGCCACTAATTGCCACTGGTGCTAAATTTAGTCGGGGAGATATGAGTCCTTTTGATCAGCAGCACTGAATCTAAAAAAAAAAGAAAAATGGAGCTCAGCCTCGCAGGCAAGTTTACCCGCCTCTCCCTGCGCTCTCCCCCATCTTCCTGTCACTGGGGAATAGGTGAACTATTCCATATGTCAGCCTTGTCAATCAGCAGCAGAAATATGGGAAGTGCTCCCTCTCTCCCCCCTTTCCCTCCCCCTCCCTCCCTCTCTCTCCTGCCAAAGATCCTGGCTAGATGTTGTTCGTCTCTCGGAGAATCCTGCCAGTGTGTGTGTGTGTGTGTGTTTATTTATTTCCATGTCATCATGGGTGGTGTGGAACCTCAAGACAAGAAGGCAATATTAATCAAAACCATCTCAGCTGAGGAATTCTAATTGTAGCGTTAATCAATCATCGTAAATGAGCCGCGTCTCACGGTAAACGCTGCTCATGTGGCGTTACGGGAAAGTGTGAATGAAACGTTTTTAAGAGATTTAAATACGT
The DNA here is from genome assembly GCA_029853015.1 of Chelidonichthys spinosus. Taxonomy (NCBI): domain Eukaryota; kingdom Metazoa; phylum Chordata; class Actinopteri; order Perciformes; family Triglidae; genus Chelidonichthys; species Chelidonichthys spinosus. The sequence continues at coordinate 1,218,777 of CM056844.1, read as the reverse complement.
GGCGAGCTGAAGTTTCCTTTAGTTAGATTTTTTTTCCACATCCTGAAGTCTAAAATGTGACTTTTAACAAACAGGAAACAGCCTCACCTTGATGCGACCACGTCATCATGACTACAACCCCGTGATTGATGGCGGCGCCATCAAGACTTCAATCATGACTCACAAACTTCAGTCCTTTTGAGATTTCCTCTCCAATCAAGGTTATGTCAGATCTTCTCCCGTCACCCATAAATATTAGATTTTTGATCCGTCTCAGTGACGTGATGCCATCCGCAAGGCTCTTATTTTAATTAATACATTTTTCATAATGCAGCCCAATGGCTAAATAAAAGGCCTTTTGTGGGGAAAGTGATCTCCTTGAAGAGAACATCCATAACGGACACAAATCACACTAAAAGCAGCGTCTAAACAAGACGCAGCGGCAAGGCCAAGGTTGCATCATGCTGTTTATTTTCCTATTCCACTTGTTGTTTTTCTGCTTTTTTAATATTTTAGATTGCTATAAATCTTCTAGACATCCTTCATTTTTTTTTCTTATATTAAGTGTTAATAACTAGGTAATAAAGCCACCTGCAGTCCTTATAAAGGTGCTAATTGACATTATGTATAAGTAATATTATAAACACTTATTGTTCAGATAAGATTTAAGATAGTAGGGCATTGCTTTCATTCCGCTACGTGCAAAACACACATTACTGCTCATAAGTGCATAATAAAGAATGTTTAAATCTTACTGCAGCAATAACAGAAATAGTAAGTAAATGTTTGACAAGGATATAAAATAAGTTAGATAAACAAATAAATTATTATAAAAAACGTTCTTTAGCTGTCTATAAACTGTCAACTGGTAGTAATAATAAGACATTTTATTTGTTGGTGCCTTGCAAAACATTACTAAAAACATAACTGTCTTATAATCCAATGAAGCCCTTCTTACTTCAGCAGAAGAAAGCCAGACAGTAAAGTGATCCACCTTAATTCAAACAAGACGCACAAACCACAACATCCCCAGTTTGGAGACCCTCTAACCTCAGACCCCATCAGGCCATCATCTCTCCTTCACTTCCTGTCTGCATCTGGACTGTTTATCAAAGGCAATAAGTCACTAATATGTCACTATAATCAAACTTCTTTACTGGCGACGCCGTTAAAAAGACTCGACTGGACTTCAGCTCCAAAAAAACAACAAAAACCTGGTGTCACATCCTCGATGGCGAACGCCACAGAGATAAGACAAACACGGCCAATCAGCTAAGTGGATGCAGAAATGCAAGACACCAACCAAAAACAGGAGCGTTTCACACACACACACACACACACACTGACGGGGAGCGATGATATCACAAATCAAGACCGTGTCATCGGCGAGCGGGCGTGCAAACGTTGAAAACAGGCCGTTAACAACAACAACACCAGGATGGAAATCATCTCCTGACGGCTCTCCTGTTGAACACATTACCCCGCTCCCCACTAAGATGATGACATGTACCACTAAGTGTAGTTATTATGTATTATTTCTTATTGCTGTCACTTACTCCAAGGACGTTGTTTTTGATCAGCCCGTCGAGGAGCGGTTGACGTGACACTAAATGCATTTATGAATTTTTGTTTAGCATGAAAGCGCCGTCGGAAACATTTCACGATATTTACGATGTATGTGACAAAACGGGACACGCGGCGTGTGATCAGGTAAAGTTTTGAAGCCACAAAGGGCTGCACCACTAGCTGTGCACACTGAATGTCCGGCCCTAATGAAGCCCAGAACACGGCTTCACTTCAAATGAAAGACTGGGCTTTGAACCTATGAGGCTGTGTGTGTGTCTTTATATCCACCTCTTTGAGACAGAAAGACAAAGAAAAAGCAGGGTGGCTGCGTGTGAAAGGATCCCTGCATTAACCTTGCTGCCGGCTATGACCTCAGCGCCCCCCCTCACCCCCTCACCCCCCCCACCCTTTCACACAAACACACACATTTCAGTTCACCGCCGCCACCGGGCCGCCACCGCTGCTGCCCTCGCTGCTGCCCTCGTCCTCTCTCTCTCTGCAAGTCTGTAAAGGCTGCACTTAACCTCATCCCTGCTGCCTCCCACCCCAGGACCCCGGACCCTGGACCCCAGGACCCTGGACCCCCCCGGATCAGCTCACAGGCCTTTCAAAGCTGCAGCGCTTCAAACAGACACACACACACACACACCCACACAAACACACACTTCTTTTTAACCTTTATTTATGCAGGGAAAGTCAAACTGGACTTTTTCCCAGCAAAGCCGTTACTTTGAGTTCACACCTGCAGGCTTCCCGGTCCGAGCACAACCTTTCCCAGTTCCAGTCACAAGACCCCCCCACCCCCCTTACATTCCCAAAACCTGCTCCGAGACCCAGAACGGCAGCGACTCATATAACAACCAGAGGAAGGAAAAGCAACCAGCTATGAAACGTGCACACAGCCAGGCACGCCGGCTGAAACGTATACAAACATGAGTCTGATTATTCTCTGCGGAATGGATCGTTCCATTCCTCACTGGGGGGGGGGGGGGGGGGGGGGGGGTAGAGGGAGTCAATAAAAGCTTGGCTTCCACTCAACAGACTTGTTTTCACTTTCCAAAAGAAAAAAGAAATCCAGATCTATTCAGCAGTGGGGGAGGGAAGGAGAGAACTAAAACCCAGCGCTGGAAAGTGAAGAGCAAATTTAACAGGACTCAATTATACTGTACTTGTAACTGTACATTTTGAGGTACTTGGATGCATGTACTCATACAGCAGGATGCATTTATACAGTAGGATACAAGTACTAATACAGCAAGCTGCATGTACTAATACAGCAGGATACAAGTACTAATACAGCAGGATACAAGTACTAATAAAGCAGGATGCATGTACTTATACAGCAGGATACAAGTACTAATAGAGCAGGATGCATGTACTCATACAGCAGGCTACATGTGCTTCTACGTCTCATATTATGAGACGTAGAAGCTACTTCTTGCTAACGAGCTAGCCTTTAAACGTCGAAGCTACTTCCTGCTAACGAGCTAGCCTTTAAACGTCGAAGCTACTTCCTGCTAACGAGCTAGCCTTTAAACGTAGAAGCTACTTCCTGCTAACGAGCTAGCCTTTAAACGTAGAAGCTACTTCCTGCTAACGAGCTAGCCTTTAAAGGTAGAAGTTACTTCCTGCTAACGAGCTAGCCTTTTAACGAAGAAGCTACTTCCTGCTACATGTGCTAGCCTTTAGCCGTAGAAGCTACTTCCTGTTAAAAACTACACGTATTCACGCTGCTAGCTTCTTACCTGTCTCACTGCAGTCTCACGGCTCTCGGACGTCGAATGTTTTCGTTTCGAAAAACGCGCGCCATGTTGTACTTCCGGTATTTGTCCTTCGACCTTTGACCTCTGCCGGAACAGTGTTCGAAGAAACGGTGAAACACCGCCCTCTGCTGTCCAAAGTCGAATACTACAGGGGTATTATTTACCGGTAAAAGTTATATATATTTAGGCCTATTTTAATGCGTTTACCACCTGGTTTAAAATAAATTAAATAAATGAAAAATTAAGACAATTAAGACGTTAAAAATACATTAAATAAATAAACAATGAAGACAATTAATACCTTAAAAGGAGGTAAAATAAACACACAAACATATTTAGGGAGGAAAATGCATCTTTTTTTTTGGTACAAGAAAAACTGATGAAACCAAGTGCACACTTCCTGTTCACTACCAAATGGCAAAGTTGGACAAAGTTTAGTATTATTTACAATATTTAGCATTTAAAGAGCAGGTGAAGGCCAAAACAGAGCAAAACATGATTTAAATTGAATGATATTGTTGTCATAGGCAACTGACATGCTTATTTGTTTATGTATATGCTACAAATAAATGATTTGACAGTAAAATAAGTGAGTGTTCTACGTGATCAAAAAGAGATGAAAAGAGCTGTAAATGTGCACCTAAAACAACACATGTAATGGCTGCAGCGTTGTCAGGACCTCCAGTCTATTCCTGGAGATCGCTGCAGTGGGAGTGATGTAACACTTTGAGGGGCCCAGAAATCCTCCACTGATGAAACCCTTTGAGAAGCCTAGAAATCCGTCGTCGGCTCCGTATCTCTGGATCTACCTGGCTGTCTCTCCTCATCAGCCGCCGCCAGCCTTCCACCGCGGGGAGAACACATGTCGGCCTAACTCCCCCTGTCACCATGAAATACCTGACACCATCCAGAGGCCGAGGCCGGCTGCACAGAAGGCCACTTGAGAAAAAGCCCACGTTGCCGTGGGAAGGAGGAAAACTACCTCTTTGACTTGTCACAGAAGACGTTGACGTGTGAGTGAAGGGTGTGTGTGTGAGTGTGTGTTATCTATGGATCTCACACTCCAGTCGAGGCCTCTGTGGGCTCCCATGGCAGAGGGGTATGTTTCCACCACCCGGGGCCCCCAGACTGGGAGCAAGTGTACAAAAGCCCCCCCCCCCATCCTCATCAACGTGACATACCTCCTCCAGACAGAACAAATTACACACAACCAGCAACCGCCACCCGAGAAGCAGCTCCGTTTCCTGCCAGACGATGCAGCGCTGCTGCGTCTGGGTCGGCCTGATCACTCATTTGGTGCCATTAGTATTAATCCGCCCTGCTCTACTTTATCATGTGATCTCTCTCCGCCTCCCAGCCCCGAAAACACTGATCCATCTCCTTCACTCTGAAGGGTGGACGGCTGCACAGACTAGACTCTGTTGTAGACCTGGACCAGGTTTTTACAGTCTGCTGGGAGTGTCCACCCCCCAACATATGGATTCATGTATCCTAGAGCAATTATAGATCCAAACAAACACAGAAACAACAGCAAAAGTTTATTAAAAAGACAAAAATGTCAACTCATCCTCATTGATATTTCTGTCTAATAGCAAACTTGTCTGATATCAAACAAATTCACCCAAATCTGTCATCTAAAAGACAATAGAGTGAATTAATTTATCCTTAATTGGAAGAATTAAGTCTAGTCATTATAGAGAAAAACTAATACAAAAATAAGAGTATCAATGTTTGAGTAAAAAGACAAAAAGTCAACATAGAGGTCAATAAAAATATTAATTTCATCTTTATTGATATTCTGCCAAATCCATCCAGCTTTTTTTATATTTGCCAAAAAGTTCCCCCGAATCTAAAAGACAATAGTGAATAAATTCATCCTAAACTGGAATAATTAAGTCTCAAGTCTTTATAGAGAAAAACAAATACAACAATAAGAGTAAAAGGGTCTGAATCTATGAATGTGTCATTAAAAAGCCAAAATGTACAAATCTAAAGGCAATCCGTCCCAAAATCATATCCAGAATGTGAAATCTAAAAGACAATAGAGTGAATTAATGTGTCCTTAATTGGAAAAGCGAGCCATAAAGTAGGACAAGCGGGGTCTGTTTTGTTGTTGACATGTTTTTCCGTCTCTTCAATCAGACGTTTGGATCAGTTAAAAATATAATGTGTATTAGAAAGGATGAAAAACAAAATGTTTTGTCTTTTTAAAGATGAATTGAACGGTTTTTTAAACGGATAATCAGCAGGAAGAAGATGGCAGATAACAAAGTGAGGTTTTTCAAAGCGTTGCCGTGGTTGCATCTTGAAGTTTCATTTTCTTCCACTTAATTACATTTCCAAGCCGACGACGATGATGATACAGGATCTGTTTTCTTTCTCACATCTCGGTGCGTTTTGATGGTCTGACGGTGTTAAAAATAATATTCCTCCTCTCACACAACAACACCTTCCCGAGTCTTCGGTCCAACACGAGGAAGCTGCTGCTGCTGCAGCCGGAGAGGAGGAGGAGGAACATCTGCACGCCGCCATTCAAAGTGACACTTAACGGATTGGGAGGAGGAGACGGACTCTTCATCATGAACTTGCTGTTCCTCGTGCGTCACAAAGACCTCTGCAGGACTCTGGAGGACTCGTGGACTTCAGGTGAGTCGGGTAAATATAGCATTTAGTGTTTCGTGTCTCACATTCGAAGCTTCCTGCTTTGTTGTTTAACATAAGCCATACCATATAAGGACATTTAATCACACTTAAAGGTCATTCTGTTCAGAAACACTTTGTTTTATTACTAGAAATCCTCCAAACACACCGACAGCAATGATACATGTAAGATTTAAAAAAATAAATCATGTGTGGCTGAGGCAGGACTGTAAAACCCCCGTCCAATCAGAACAGTCGGGTCGGAGAAAATGATTGGACGGCCTGCCTGCCTGTCAGAGGTGTGAATGTAAAGGGGCGGGGCTTTGTTGGTTCAGCATGCCTTTAATAGTCAGTGTAAACAGCCAGTTAGAGATGTACCTGAAAGTTTTATTGGGTCACTTTGAGAGCGTTTATGTAAATGAAGTTACGTCACATGACTCCAGCAGCGCTAACGCTCGTTTGTTATCGTCTAAATAAAGACTGGAGTTCCTCAACATTTAAACTTTATAATCAGAGAAGAAGACGAACCTCTGCAGCTATTTGAGCCATTAAACCTGCGGAGAGGAAGCCGTGAGATAATCACGCCGGTAAAACGGGACGTCGTGATGCAACTGATGAGAAAGTCCGTTTCACAATCAGACGTAATGAAGGGAACAGAATAAACACCGGAGACGTCTTCAGGTTGTTTTACAGGGGGGGGGGGGAACACGGAGGTGATAACCTAATAAGTTAAAGACCTTCTGGATCACACGCTGGAATGTAACACACAGGAATGCTCTATTCTGGGACGTGGCTACTTCCTGCTCCGCATGTAATATTCATGCACTTAAAAAGCCTCTCGTGTGCTCGCCAGGTGGGGAGGCAGGCATACCCCCCCCCCCCCACTAAACCAGCAGCTTTTATAGACACCCCCCCCCCCCCCCCAGCTATTGTAATCCGTACACAATACCCACACGTTTAATGGAGGCCACGCCGCCGCCGCCAACGCCATAAAAGCCCAGGGTGCATTTCGCAGGCAATTTAGCCTTCAAAACAATACGCTTCCTCGGGACAATACTTCCCTCCTCCTCGGCGTCACAATGCATTCTGGGATACAGTCATTACAGTTGGCTGACGGAGAGGGAAGTAAAGGGAAGGAAGGCGACCCAGCATGGCGTCCGGGCGCTATCGCTCCTCTCTGCTGGCGTTCAGGCTGAAACCCACCTGAGCTAAAGGAGTACCCCTCCTCCCCCCTTCCTCCCCCCCTCCCCCGTCCTCACCCGAACCCGTGGACGACAATGGTCAATAAAAAGCAATCATCCTCACTTCACCGCCACAATTACTGTACAACGTGGCGACCCGCCTTCCACGCCGCCAACAAGAGCGCCGTCGTTCTTTTGATGCCCACGTGCCCCCCCCCCCCCTCCATTTCCCCTCGTGATGAGTCACACACACGGAGGCTGAGCGGTGCATGCTGGGATAATGTGGCGGCGTGCTGTCCGAGCGGCGGCGGCGAGGAGTGCAAAGTGGTTTTACCTCTTCGTTTAAGGAAAAGGAATAAAAAAAGATGCAACTTTGCGTGGCGGCGGAGCTTCATTAAGATGGCGAGGATATGGCCGTTACCAACGACAACGCCCGCCACTAAACACACCGTTAATTATCAATGTGTTAAAGATCAGATTCCTGCCTAAGAACAGTGGGCCGCTCTCTCTCGCCGTCTCATCTGTCACTGTAAATGTCATCACTTTATTCTGCCGTTGGCGACCGTGACAGGCCCCACTTTCAGCCCGCTTTATCTCCCCCGCCTCCCCCCCTCCCCCCTCCCTTACAAAGATTTCCCTTTTCTTTTCGGTCTTTTCTCCACCACTCACTGCTGTATCCGCTTTCCACACGTGGCACATGATTGCCCGGGTAAAGGTATTTTCTGTTTCAATCTTACACTTTCCCAAGGGAGGAGGACAAAAAAAAAAGAAAAATAAAAGGGGAGGGGAGGGGGGGGGGGCTTCTATCTGCAGCTGGTTTCACTGAGAAAATTGTTCAGAATTGCCTCATTCCAGGGCAGATTAGCGAATGCATACAATCCCGGGCTAAGTGCTATTGTGCGCCACAATTTGGCCATTATACTTTGTCTTTTCCATTTAGAGCAGCCCAACCCAATTAAAGTAATACAGCCTTCCAATACCTGCCCCAATTAAATCTGGGCGTATTACCTGCCTTGATGGAGCCGGCCGGCTCCTCAACACTCACTCGCATTCATTAGGCCTATTCAACGTGACGGAGCTGATGACAACGATTCAAGTTGCCCCCCCCTTTAGCACTCGCTCTCCTCCCCCCTCCTCCTCCCTCTTTGGGACGGCTCTCACTTTCTTTTCTGGGGTTTTTTGTCCCTGCCTTTCTCTCTGTCACTCCTCTCAGAGGAGAAATGCTGCCGCTTACTCCGAGGACTCTGGGGAATAGAGAGGAGTGAACCCCCCTCCATCCTTTTCTCTTTCTTCCACATTTTCTCGCCTGCCCCCGGTTTTGTTTCCCAGGTAGCTGTGGGTTTTTTTTTCCTTCCCCTTCTTTCCAGCTCATTGTGCCTTTTTCAAATCCTCGGTCCATGCTGCTTGGTTGGCACCGTTTTAAAGCCCGGCGTCACAAAGAAAGAGCTTGTCCAGGCCACTGACTCGATTGACAATTTCAGAGTGTTAAAAAAAAAAATCCACAAAAGCCGGAGCTTGGGGTGCTGCTGAAGTGTTGGATGGAGGGGGGGGGGGGGGGGGGGCAGTATGACATGCCTGCCGTCCAAACCCAGAACCACCAGGTGTTTGTCGCCTTTCAGGAGAAATCCCGTCAAATCCAACGGTTCAACAAAAAACAACACTTTCACTATTCACAGTGTCACATTTCATAAAGCTCTGATAGAATGAGGGGAGACCGACGTGTCTGCACTTACAGTGGAGGGATGGAGGTCTGGAGGTCTGATGTGGATCCAGGATTTCACACGCTGAAAAGGACCTATGAGAATATTACAACGTGAGAAAAGCAGGACTTTATCTCCAGTCCTGTGGAAGATGCAGATCCCTCCAACGGAGCCGTTATTGCACCATAACGGGGAACAGTGGAGTGTTTGCACTGTTAGCTGCAAGCCACCAGCTCAGACGTGTCCCTGTGTTCTATAACTAAATCTCATTTTAACAGGGACACACACCTGCATCTCAGTATGATTACAAAGTAAATAAATGCATATTTTAGTCATTCCTATAAGAGAGTGCAGAGGATCTGGGTCTTGTGGACTTTGAGCACACTAGAAACCTTTAGACCGGATACCTAGACCTGAATGCTTGGCTGTCACTTGTAAAATCCCTTCAGCAGGTTTTCCTGATGAATCTGTGACATTTGGAGATAAAGTAGGAGGAGGAATCAGACCGGATCAGACCACCTATCACCCAAACAAGCTCCACTATTAACTTAACTATATTTAGATGATAATATTGATAATATATTATATGTTGCAACTAAATGTTCCTGGTTTTGAGTCCGACGATGGAAATAAATGAACAAATAAACAGCCAGTTAAAGGAGGTTTACGTGCTATTTCATCATCATTTACAACCCTTCCAAATTCATTTAACATAAACACATTTTCACCTGGACTCTAATGAAGTAGCAGCTAAACCGCCGGCCAATCAGATCACGACCTTGGGAACCACGGCAACCCAGAGACGGCGCTCCCCTTTGATGAAGCCAATGAAAGGCTCTGAAGGCTGTTTGCTTGGTTTCTTCCACGCGTCCGAGCGGAAACACAACGGGGAACGCGGCCGTGACTTTGATTCACGTGAGAGAAGGAAAACAGATTCCTCACCTTGAGGGAGGTTTTTAAAAAGCTGCTCCACCGTGACTCTCAGAAATAATGAGGCATTGGGAGAAATATTTCTCTGATCAGTAAATACCTCGTCCTTCCTCCTGGTTTGTAATATCTGCTGCTGGACTCTGAACACACATGCATGCAACCACTTAGAGGCAGAGTAAGGAAGCCGGATGGGAGACGGAGATAAAGGTGGGCTAAATCCAGACCACATGGCCTCCTTCCTCTTCTGCATGCTCTGTTTTTGTTGTTGCATATTAATATTAAGAAACCTTCCCTCTGCATCCGTGCTCGTTCCTCACCTCGGCAGATGTTAGCGACCAGCTGGAATTAGCAGCGACACCTAAACCCGGCCGGCTTTTTAATTAATTTCTCACAGACAGTCGAGCAGTGACCCCGTGAAAAAGGACGAGGCACACCCGACTAATCAGCCTGAACCCCGTGACATCACTCCTGGACCTGCCAAGCCGGTGTTGGGGGGGGGATCGGTAGTTTACCTCGGATACAAAGCGCCAATTTATCACTATAAGCAAATGCTAACCTGGGAGTGTTGCCCCCGGCAGGATTAATTGGCCCTCTCCCTGTCTGTGAAGTGTCTGGCCTTGTTTAAAAAGACAGGCTGCCCCAGAGACCCCCGCGCTCCTCCAGACGCGCTGCGCTCCTATTGGCTGGTGGATAGCCATGGAAACCCCGCCACCGCCACCACCGCCGCGCTGCAACAAGCAGGAAGTGCTGGCAGGCGATTGGCTGCTGAGACGTGAGGCGAGCGGATGTGGGACGGGGTTCTGGGTCTGCTTTTTAAAGGTTTCTCCAGCAGAAAGGACTCCCGTACTTCACCCCCCCCCCTCTCAGCCCTATCTGGCGGCCCATCCGCGGTGTCCCGTTCCCCGGCTCCTGTCCTGGGGAATCATGAAGCGGGCGAACAGGTAAGAGATACGCAGACGTGGCATAAGAGCAGCTTTCAGGGCTTTTGTGTGTGTGGGCTTTCCACGCTGAAATGGATCCTCGCCACTCAGGAACCTTTTCACCGGAGGAGGCAGCTGGGAGCGGATCTCACCGGACAGCTAGCAACGCCCCCTCCACCTCGCCACCCTCTCCTCCTCCTCCTCCTCCTCCTCCACCCTCTCCTCCTCCACCCCCACCTCCATGCTTCATGTGTTGACAGTATGTAGTTTGGAATAAAGACGTCCTGGATCTGAAGGACCTGGATGTGACAGATAGTTTGTAAAGTGAAGGGTTCTTCCTGGAGGAGACTTCTTCCTCTGACTGACAGTGAGCCGCATGGAGTCCTGAAAACATCCCGAACCTGAAATAAATAAATACGGAGCAGCAGCAAGTCAAGTTAGTTTATTCCAAACGCCCAGAAACACAATTCACTATTAGGTCACAGCATTGGATTAGATTTGGGCTCCTTAGAGACTAGATCTAGACTCCTTAGAGACTAGAGTTAGACTCCTTACAGACTAGATTTAGACTCCTTAGACACTAGATTTAGACTCCTTAGAGACTAGATTTAGACTCCTTAGACACTAGAGTTAGACTCCTTAGAGACTAGGTTTAGACTCCTTACAGACTAGATCTAGACTCCTTAGACACTAGAGTTAGACTCCTTAGAGACTAGATTTAGACTCCTTAGAGACTAGATTTAGACTCCTTAGAGACTAGATTTAGACTCCTTACAGACTAGATTTAGACTCCTTAGAGACTAGAGTTAGACTCCTTAGAGACTAGGTTTAGACTCCTTACAGACTAGATCTAGACTCCTTAGACACTAGAGTTTAGACTCCTTAGAGACTAGATTTAGACTCCTTAGAGACTAGATTTAGACTCCTTAGAGACTAGATCTAGACTCCTTAGAGACTAGAGTTAGACTCCTTGGAGACTAGATCTAGACTCCTTAGACACTAGATCTAGACTCCTTAGAGACTAGAGTTAGACTCCTTAGAGACTAGGTTTAGACTCCTTACAGACTAGATCTAGACTCCTTAGACATTAGATCTAGACTCCTTAGAGACTAGATCTAGACTCCTTAGAGACTAGAGTTAGACTCCTTAGAGACTAGAGTTAGACTCCTTGGAGACTAGATCTAGACTCCTTAGACACTAGATTTAGACTCCTTAGAGACTAGAGTTAGACTCATTAGAGACTAGAGTTAGACTCCTTAGACACTAGATTTAGACTCCTTAGAGACTAGGTTTAGACTCCTTAGAGACTAGAGTTAGACTCCTTACAGACTAGATCTAGACTCCTTACAGACTAGGTTTAGACTCCTTACAGACTAGGTTTAGACTCCTTACAGACTAGGTCTAGACTCCTTAGAGACTAGATTTAGACAAGGATGGAAGAAACACAGTAAAAGGCCGGTACGACCATCAGGACAGGAACGCAGCGAGCAGAGGAGGAGTAACACCTCCTCTCTGCAGGAGGAGACCAAAGTTGAGATGAAAGCAGAATTAGTTGAAACCATCGCTCCTCTAGAGTAGAGGAGGAGTAACACCTCCTCTCTGCAGGAGGAGACCAAAGTTGAGATAAAAGCAGATTGAGTTGAAACCATCGCTCCTCTAGAGTAGAGGAGCAGTAACACCTCCTCTCTGCAGGAGGAGACCAAAGTTGAGATAAAAGCAGATTGAGTTGAAACCATCGCTCCTCTAGCGTAGAGGAGCAGCAACACCTCCTCTCTGCTCCTCACTTCAACAGCCGCCGAGTTGAATCTGTTGCGGAGGGAAACTTCACAGCCCTTCCTGGTGTGACACCTGAAAATAGACTGTGAACTTAAAGTCTGGGAGAGTGAAGATGAGCGAGTGATATATTATTTATAAGAGCCAACACATCGCTTAGAGGTGAACGCTGCTCCACTCAGCTTTGTCCCTAGAAACGCCGTCTATGTGCTCAGAAAGGAGGCGCTTTGTTTGACGAGTCAAATATATCAGCTTTGGTTTTTTTACATTTCTGCATCACAAAGCTCCTCTTAGGGCACATCCATCAGATACGATCATGTGGAGGAAGAGCAAACACTCTCCGGCTGGTAAACACTCACTAATATCAACTCAAATATCCGGGATTTAAAGGAAAAGTCTTTCAATGTGAGATATTACTGGAGGAATCATCGGGCTGAGAATACGATGTCATATAGGAGATGAAACGGCATGAAAATCACTTCTGAATAATATTTAGCACTAATTTAATGGAGTAAACATGTGAGTCTGTCTCCCCCCTCCTCCTCCTCCCCCTCCTCCTCCCCCCTCCTCCTTCTAAAAGGTCACCGGTGTAAAAGTACAGTTTGATGTTTTTTTCTAAAGCGCCGTGTTGTCCTCCCTGTGGAGACACAGCTGGGCACAGAAAAGGCCGCCATCGCCGCCACTGCCATCGCCACCACGCTGCCCTCCTCTCCCAAAGGGGGCGGGACGAACCACGCTGCCACTCAGCCGGGGGTGCACTTGATGTACGAGCAGAAACCAATGGGATCGATAGGAGCCTTCCCCATCGTCTCCCTCTCCTACTTTTCCTTTTGTCTTACCTCCCCCTGCTGGCGGCCTCCCTTCCTCCTCCTCCTCCTCCTCCTCCCTCCCAACACTCTTCAGCATCACAGCCGACAAAAGCTCACTATAAGGAACAGCGCCGGCGATGCTGTAATGCACATTTGCATTTTTCTGCAGCGTCATGAGTTTGAGATGCAGAAATCCCCCCGGCAACGCCGCCGCCGCCATAATTACCATTATTTCTACATTTCACGTGCATCACATGCTACTTAACATCCCACGTTACCGCGCTGAAAGAAGAAGAAGAAGAAGAAGCGCCGCCGCTCAGCCTCCCCCGTGATCTCTCCACTTTAAAGCATCCGGACGGCACCACGTTAGCGATTCATCAATGGTATTGATAACGTCTCGTCACAGATTGGAGTCAATCACTCGATGCTTTAATCATGTGACTCAGGTTCATCAGGGCGGGTGATTGACAGGCATCAGGAGGGGGGGGGGGGGGTGATTAAGGGATACAGATATATTCCTCTGACTGTTAGCGATCATCATCAGAAACACGGCGGCGGCTTGAAAAGGGAAGCCGCTGACAAATTCAATTATTGGAAAAGGAGACGGCTAATGGTGCGTGCTAATGAGTCATTTCATAAGTATTTCTGCCGCCGCCGCACGCTTAATGAAAGCTTACATCGTCACCGGTGGCAACGCGGCCTTTACACCAATTACCACGCTGTCACTGATGTATATGTTGCTGCAATAATTGTCTGTTCCTTCACGGCCCAGAGAAACACACACACACACTCCCTTACTGTACGGGGGTCCGGCCCGGCTCTGACCATCCCTGTGAGGAGGACCGGCGGTCTCAGGGGGGAGGATGGGGCCGGGTGGGACGGAGTGGGGGAGGTACATCTGCAGCCCAGTGAGGGAGACCGGCTCAAAGACTCGGGGAGACCGGGGAGGGGGTCTCGGGGGTCAGGGACACTGGGTGGGTGTGCGGGTGAAGTGGGCTGGAACAAGTGCTATAGAGGGGCCAGGGATTGTGTTTTTCCCATGGTCCGCTACCCCCTCCCCCCCCTCCCCATCTGAAGTTTCCCCTTGTGGACCCCCACCCAAACCCCCCTAGAACCAGCCCCCCATCCACTGGTACTCTCTCTCTCTCTCTCGCTCGCCCGCTGCCCTGTCAGGAAAGGGGGGGCCGGCTCAGTTTCACTCCACAGGGCCGGTGTGTTTTCAATGAATTGATACAGATGAAGAAGTTCAACACAATGGATGGATTACCTCCGCCAAAATAGACCCCCCACTCCCCCCTCCTCCCCCGCCACCCTTCATAACCTCACCCGCCCACCTCGCTTATTCACACAGCCGCTGACACGCACTGACATCACATCATAAAGACCAGCCTCTCACACACACACACACACACACTTACTTAAATATTCAGTGTAAAGTGAGATTTTAAACTTCTGCAATAAATCAATTAAATGCATGTTTCTCTTTGTAAAGATGCATTAAACACATTAAACATCAGCTTCCTGCAGATTCAAGACAAACTTGTGTTTCTCTTTAATCTGCAGCCGCTTCATGAACGTCTCAGCCCTCCGTCCTCCTCGCTGCGCCTCCTCTGCTGCAGCAGGAGGAGGAGGTTGGCGGCGTCCGTAGCTGTCCGGGCTAATGGCTACGATCGGGCCCTAATGCAGCGCCTCCCTATAAATCACACACAGCGTCCCCTTAGACATGCAGCAGCTTGGTGGACCACTCTGCTCCGTCACACACCGGCAGATTAATGAGCACACACACACACCACACACACACACACACAAGAGGCAGAACGCCACGCCCTTATAACTGGCTGAATGATCAATAAGCTCCGCCTCTCCCCAGTTTGGCTGAAACTCTAATCTTCATCCAGAGTTCTTACGATCAGACTCAACATCTCAGGAAGTCAACGCGCCGCGGCCGACGTCTTTTCCAAATGTTGGTTTTAGCGGGAAATAATGCACTCAACTAACCGTATCTGTGGCTTGATCATGGCCGCCGCCGCCGCGCCGCCCGGCTGTTTACAAGACTGTATCTATTAATCATTTCTGAGCATGTTCGGCAATTAAATTAGGCCGGGTCACACTCCAGCAATAATACGATTTTAATTGCACAGAGTTCGACTATCTGTGGCTTCGCTTTGACGGAAACGAAAGAGAGGAGGAGGAGGAGGAGGAGGAGGAGGAGAAAATGAACATAAAAAAAAGCGAAATCTAAATAGTAGACCGTCTCTTTTCAATCATGCACCTGGGTGTTGGGTCTGAAAGGACGACTGTAATTACAAGCCAGCCAGACATCTGGATCCGCCTCCCGGACCTGGTCTCCAAACCGGGTTCAAACCTGGTCTCCAAACCGGTCCAAGCCCTCCGTCTGCACCTGGCGAGCAGCAAACAGTCAGGGTGGAGGTGTGCTGGGGGTGGGGCTTAAAGCAGCAGTAAAATGAATGTTTACTTGTTGAATCTGTTATCAGTTAAGTTTTTATCTCAGCATCGCTGATTAGAGGGTGGTAGATGGGGGGGGGGGGGGTGACCTCAGCTTCCTGCCAAACACAAGGTTGGACATTTGTCTCCTCGCCACATTTGCATGCTTTCCACCCGTTTATGGCCATTTGTCACCGTCCTGGCGGCGGCGGCGAGGAGGAGGAGGAGGAAGAGGAGGGAATAAACACACACAGCAGGTGATGATGAAGCACTTTCATTCAGGTGGATGTTCTCCTTTCCTGCTGGTGTTAACTGGTGGAGGTTAAGGTGCAGGAATTAAACCTGCAACCTCCCCAAACACACACACACACACACACACACACACACGCAGACATGCTGATGAATGGCCTGTCATGCTGTTTGGTGATGAGTGAATTACTTACACTCATATGGTTTTTAATAATTCAGGGGTCTTAACAGATTACCCCCCCCACAGTGTTTTTGCGAGTCGTCATATTTGGGTGTAATTCAATAATCTTTGTGTTGAGAGATGCTCGAGATCTTCTATATGTTTCCATAACATGACGTCGATCAACCAATCAGTGCTTTCTTTCTTTATCAATACACAGCTGAGGCTAGCTAAAGCTTATATCGATGCCATGGCAACCACCGCCAGCATCCATGATGCATCAGTGCATACATCCTGTCAATCAAACACTGGTCATGTGACACACACGTGGAGGACGCACACTTCCAGGTTCCTAACGAGGTCGCTAATTAACTCTCTCTCTCTCGCTCGCTCCCTTCCATCCGAGGTGCACGATATTTTTTTTTTTTTTTTGACGGGAGAAAATTGCCGGGCAATTAAATCATCTGAAGACGAACACTCCAGCAGCTAAATGTTCTACGGCCGCGTTGAAGAAGTCGTGGAGAGGAAGTGAGCAGGAAGTGAGCGACTGCTAACGATGCTCCCTAATGACCCTCAGCTGGGCTTCACCGCACTGTACTGATGCCGCACGGCATGCTGGGAGTCCATCCATTCATGAAAAAATGCTTTTACTTGTTAGCAATCATTATTATTAAGTTTAAAATAAACGGTTCATCACATTTCCCAGAATGCAACATGACATCTTCAAACTGCTTTTAATGTCTAAAACCTGAAGATATCCCGTTTACAAAGATATAAAAGGGACTATTTGGCATGTTTTCTCTACAACGAGCTTTTATTTTGTTAAACATATTGATTTGGTTTCCTGTCCACAGTCTAGTGGTTTCAAAACCAGCTGGCGTTCCCAAACTACACGCTACTCTATGGAAAGACAAAGTTAGCAACTAGCTCGTGGCTAACGGTAGCATTAGCAGCTAAAGAGACACTCAGGAGGAGGAGACCAAAAATAGAGCTAATAGGAGTTTAAATACGTGTCAGACGGACGTAAACACAACTATATTAGAAATGTGTTTATCGGATATGGAGGCAACTGTTCGACATGTCGCTGTGAGTCACACACACACACACACACACACACACACACACACACACACGCATCTCATGGAGCCTCCCGGGTCCCGGCCTCCTTCTCAAACTGATTTTTGTCTCCTATTTTGTTAACCTCGCTTGCAATTAACCCCACGCTGCGAGCCCACCACACACGGGCCAATGAGGGCCGCTACGGGACGCGGCGAGCGCCCGGCGCCGTGTGAATCGCCGCTTTGTGTCATCTGTCCCCGCAGAGAAAAGAGAGCGAGGAGAAAAGAGGGGAAGGAGGTGTAGGGAGGGAGGGAGGGAGGGATGTGCCGTTTTTTTGGGGGTCCACTATTCTCATCGGGGTCCCCCCCTCCCACCCAGGGGCGATGACAGCAGCGTAGGCTGGAGGGTGTGTGTGTGTGTGTGTGGGGGGGGCATCCTGACAGGTTCTTTTGTAAGGGGGGGGGGGGTCAGAGAGGAGGGAAGGACGAGGAGGGTGTGAGGAGGTGAGGGCCGGTTTTTGTGGCGCCGTCAGCAGCGTTGGTGATGGCGTGAGTCGCCACTGGGGGAGAGGAGGGGAGAGAGGAGGCGAAGGAGGGGGGAGAGGAGGAGGAGAAGGAGGGGGGAGAGGAGGAGAAGGAGGGGGGCGCTGTCTCCACACTCAATGGACGGATTAAAATATACGCCTGAGTCTTAATCTTTGAACTCACAGACACAGATGCACACGTGTGTGTTGGTGTGTGTGTTGGTGTGTGTGTACGTGTGTGTGTGGAGGTGTGTGTGTGTGTGTGGAGGTGTGTGTGTGTGTGTACGTGTGTGTGTGTGTGTTGGTGTGTGTGTGTGTGTACGTGTGTGTGTTGGTGTGTGTGTGTGTGTTGGTGTGTGTGTGTGTGTACGTGTGTGTGTTGGTGTGTGTGTGTGTGTACGTGTGTGTGTTGGTGTGTGTGTGTGTGTGGTGTGTGTGTGTGTGTACGTGTGTGTGTTGTGTGTGTGTGTGTGTGTTGGTGTGTGTGTGTGTGTACGTGTGTGTGTTGGTGTGTGTGTGTGTGTGTACGTGTGTGTGTGTGGAGGTGTGTGTGTACGTGTGTACGTGTGTGTGTGTGGAGGTGTGTGTGTGTGTGTGAATGTGTCGTAATGATGTTACCTGCACTGTAACGCTTCTTCTTCTTCCAGCTCCTTTGTGCCTCTTTTCTCTCTCTCTCTCTCTCTCTCTCTCTCTCTCTCCCGCTCATAAGGAGAGAAAAAGGTCAGGGGGAGGAGGGGGGAGGAGGGGGAGGGAGGGGAGGCAGGCGAGAGGAACCCGGGTCTCTTTACACTTCTCCAAGTTCACCAACTCCAGCAAACGAGCGTGTACAACAAGCCGAGGGCCTTTTATTGCTCATCTCATTCATTTCTCTAGACAACTGTGAAATCTGCCATTGACATTCGTCATTACCCCCGAGGCCACGAAAGATGATCTCGCTTAATAAATGATCCCTAACAAGGAGCGCCGTCCCGCCCCCCTCCCTCCTCCCTCCCTCGCCCATTGTGTTAATGGCGGGGGCAGCTGTTAACGGCGTGCGTTTACAGAACAACGCGGCTAACGCTCGGCTCTGGCTTCACTTCCCTCTCGGCCCTTCTGCTTTCATGGACCCCCCTCCCCCACCTTCCTCCTGCATCATCATCATCGTCGTCACCTTGACGATCCTGCGTCATGCAGCGGCATCATTAGAGCCCTTGATTTCAGGCGCTTCCGGCGCCGTCTCTGGATCGGCGTTTTCCCCGGATGCCGGATTCCAAGAGGAGGTGAATGTGAGTGACAGCAGAGAGAGGGAGGAAGGGGGAGGCGGCTAATCATCTGGAAGCCTCCCTGACCCCTCAAATGGCCCTGGCCATCATTGATACTAGACAATGAGGAAGCGGTGCTAAGCATCATGGGTAAGGGTCAGGCCTGCTCACGATGGACGGCGAGACACAAAGACGAAGGTCAAGCACTTTTGTTCCCCGACAATTTTCATAATTAGAAAATCAAACCTATCTTATTTCTACTCCGTTAATAATTGTTTCCTGAAAAGTGAAATCCATTATTGGGGCGGCGAGGCGGCGGCGTTGGTCTATCTCCGTAACCACGAGTCACATTTTGTCATCTGAGGAAAATGGAATTGTTGAAATTGTGTTTGCGAGGAGTGGGAAGCACATAATACAATATTCCTCTCCGACTCGCAGCGCCAATTTATCGAAGTAACCGAGCAGAAAATGCACTGACAGCTGCAGCACTTTATTGGGAATTAGTATATACATCGTAGCGGCGGCGAGGAGCCAGCGGCGAGGAGCGGCGCGAGCACACATTGTATGTCCTGTAATTGCCGGAGAGTCGGGGAGAACGAGGGGGGGGGGTCGGCCAATTACAAGCTAAAGATGACAGGCTATACTTTTAGCTTCAGATCGGCGGGAGGAAGCAGGTGTTAATGCTGGTTGGTCATCGCTATAGAAACACACACACACACACACACACACACACACATACAATGTGAGTGACGCAGTTTCAACAAAACGCTTTACCTGCAATAAAAGCAAATCCTCCAACCTGATTGGTCGATCCTCCTCCGACCTCCTGAATGCTGCAGAATCGCTTTAAAGAGATTAATCACACTTTATCTGTAATTATGGAAATGTTGTGATCCCAGACCGGCAGACCTCTTTTAAGGTCCGCCTGATGAGTCCTCCATGTGGTCTTAAAGACCCGTTGCTCCCCTGGGGGGGCTTTGAGGAGAAGGTGGTGTTGTGGTCCGGACCGGTCTGTCTGGGGTGCAGGTGGACCCCCGGAGGCCTCCGTGGATGGGGACTGAGGTCAGAGGGGTCAGGAGCATGAAACATGCATGGAGAGTCTCTGAACCGGTTTTGTCCTGATTGACGGATCGACTCAGACTCTCAAAGTGGAACCAACAGGTTTCTGTGTGTTCGATTCCCTCCGTCCGCTCTGGGGAGGCTAACACACACACACACACACACACAGGATGTAAAAGGCTGCAGTGTAAACACTTGTCCTCCTTCAAATTAAATCCCTCGTCGTCTCCGTCCTCCTCTCACACGCCGCCGTTTCAATCTGCCGCGCCGGCGTTCATTTGTCGGCGTTATTACTTTGTCACGTCGGATGAATCGGTAACGTGATGCGACTTGTCTGCTGCCGGCGGTTTGATTAGGAGGTCAAGTGCGTTAACAGAAGACAAATGCAGGAGACGGGGAGGTTTGGCATCCGTGTATATTGGAAGACTCGCCGCTCCACTCCCACAACCAGACAGGAAGTTGATCTGGTCCTCAGAAGTAAACGTGGATCAACGAGCCCGGCGGCTCCCCAGAATTATTACTGTGTTTGGGGAAGAAATGTCAAACATTTGGCTTCCACATTCCCTCTAATGATGGGTAGATTTGTCTGGAATTGGCAGTGATTAAGAGGAAGGCCGGCGCGGGAGGAAGAGCGGCGTCAAGGTCACGCAGGGCTCGTTACCGAGGTTGCTAAGCTACAATCTGCGACAGGCAGAGAAAGGGAAGCGGAGGGAGTAATTGTGTGTGTGACCCGGGAAGCGGCTAACGTACCTCGCGGCCCTCATTTACAGACTTACCGTCTCATTCTCCCACACGCTTCCTGCAGGCGACGCGGAGGGTTAAATAAACCCTCCAAACAGCTCCATCTTTATTTATCTCCGATGTCTTTCATTCGTTTCTCCATTAAAACACATTTTCACGTGACCTCGTTTTCTACGCCGGCAATTAACGGGTTTGTAGAATCTCCTCTCCTGTCAGAGAATCATCACGAGTCAGACGGCGAAGTCTTCAAACCCCATGTCTGTGATGATGTCTGTGATGTCGTCTGTGATGGGTGAGGAGGGGCTGACAAGCGACTCCCCCCTCCCCCCGATCGGAGTCACTTTGAGAACTTGCCGGATCTACCTTTTAACACTCCTGTGGGGATGAATCAACCTTGCGCTGCTATCGAAGCCGCTACAACCAGCACACCTAGAATTACAATGGAGGCACATCAAGGGACGGCCAAGCCTGACTGACAAGTGTGGGGGGGGGGACGCCATTATGTGCATGGCGGGGGTTTTGGACGGGTGGAGAGAGTTAATCAGGGCTTTCCACGCCGGCGTAGCAGGGGCTCCCTTGGAACCGGAGCACCCTTCCCCACGAGGCCGCCGGTGAAATCCTCTTAGAGGCTAACGGGGGACAGTGTGCACCCGCTTCGCCTCCCGGGACACGAGGAGGGGGGGGGTTGTTCTGGGTCTGGTCCACAGCCGGGCACCTCCCATTAAAACAGCTTTAATTACACAGAGATGACTCGTCTCCCCCCCGTCTCCCCCTCTCCACGGGGGAGCCATCCTCGCCTCCCTCTCTCCATTAAGAAGGGGAGAGGGAGGTGAGAGGGAGGCGAGGGGGAGGCGAGGAGTCTCCCCACTTCCACACATGCAGCGGCGAGCAAACACCCATTTTCAGCTTTGTGTCTTTTTCACAGATTTTTTATTTTTGTTTTTTATGGACACATTTTTTTGATCCGTGAAGCGAATTAAAAAAGAAGAGATTCGTCTGAACACGAATATATTTGAATCATTTCTTTAAAAAATAATATTATAATAATATCACATTCACGTTGAGAAATGGCGAGGAAGCTTCAGGCGTGTTCAGGTAACCCCGGCGAGGAAGCGTGATAGAAGTACAGCATGCTAACACGTGTAGCGCTCCCCGAGCGCCACCTCTGTCTCCGTGATTAATGCCGCTTTAATTAGGCGCCGCGCTAATTAAGCCATAAATAATGACAAGGTGCGCGTTTATGCAAAGATAACAGCGAACCTGCGAGCCGAGGCCCGGCGCCCGGAGACGTCGTCCAATCAGATCGGTTTCTTCCGTCTGACAATGGAGGAGATTAGCTGAGTTTGACCATTGTTGTGCGTATTAGACGTTTGTGTGAAACCTGATGGTAATCACCCGGTGTGTGTGTGTGTGTGTGTGTGTGTGTGTGTGTGTGAGAGGAGTAAAAATCGTTTGAAATCGCTGATTGGACACAAATTTATCTGCAACTTTCAAACTGTTTTAAATATGATGCTGGATTATAAATTCATCGATATCTCAGGAAGTGAGACATCCGATGGAGCCATTAATCAAACCCCCCCCCCCCAGCACCCGCAGCACAAAATACCAATTTCCTCGCCGGCGAGTCAGCTCCTCGCTGTCGACACCAGCACGCCACTCCCCTGATCGTGCGGTCACACCTATTTTGCTGTAAAATGTGCTTCGCCGTGTCAGACGCGGCGTCGACGGACTGCCGATGTGTTCACGCTGATTAATGGTGGACGGCGTCGGCGGCGTGGAAGCCGCTCGCGTCCGGACAGCTCTGACAAATAAATCTATCAATCATCCGCGGAGCGTTTTAATCCCCGAGCCATCAGCAGAGCTGCAACCTCCACACTTTGTCACGCCGCCGCCGCCGCCGCCAGCGGGGAACGCTGAGTGTGAACGCAGCACGCTGAAGAGCAGGAGAACCTGGACACGCTTTCATCACAGGTTCCACCTAGAACGCTAAACCTAGAACCCCACATAAAGGGCACAGAGCCACGAGGACTTTCACCCTGAAGACCACTGACCGGGTCCCATGTGATCATGTGATCCACTGAAGTAGTTTGTTGGTTTTCACTTTAAACTAAATCCTGATTTCAAACTAAAACTAAGTTTGGTAGCGTTTATTGTTTTGGTTTTGTTTCATTTTCAGAAAATAAGTTCAGAACATTGAGAATGCTCTTTTTATATTTCTACATTTGTTACTTTATTCTTGTAAATTTGCTACTTTATTCTTGTAAATTTGTTACTTTATTCTTGTAAATTTGTTACTTTATTCTTGTAAATTTGTTACTTTATTCTTGTAAATTTGTTACTTTATTCTTGTAAATTTGCTACTTTATTCTTGTAAATTTGCTACTTTTTCCCGGAAATCAGCGACTTTATAATTTGTGACTATCTTCCCTAAAATGTGCAACTATTTTCTGTTAAATTTGCTACTTTTTCGCTCAGCTCCGTTTTATTAGATTTTTTTAATTTGTCGTTGACTGACGACATGCGTTCACGGCTCTCAATCACAGTTTTTAGGGCGGGGATGACCTTTAACCTTTCCCTTGAAGAACGCGTTCCTCGTAGACTTGAAGAGCGCGGTGCTGCTGTAGCACTAAAGCAGCGTGGACGGCCCTGATGACAGGAACAAACCTGTGGGGAGCGTTGAAGCCTGGCCATTAATAAACAGCTCTATTATGTAACATTAATCCAGAACAGAACATCTGTTTTACAGAATTACGGGAGATTCATTGGAGCAGAAACATATTTCATGGATTCTCCTGATAGAACAAAGATAAATGTCTCGTAGCTCCGTTTAACCCAGAAGAGACGTCGCTCGCCGCTAAGTAGAGACATCAATCGGCGTGGCGAGTCCTCGCGGGGTCCGCCGGCGCCGCTGGAGCAGCCCCTCCCCCCCCCCCCCCCCCCGGTTCCTCTCAACCATCTGTGACTGAAAACAAAGACCGCCACATTAAAACGCCATCGTGGGGGAAAAGAGGAAACGCATCACGCCGCCGCCACTTCCCTCATAATCTGCTCACAGGTCTCGGCCGTTAGACAAATACGGGCGCCGATTCAATAAACCCACAACCGCCATTTAATTAAACATTTGGCAGCCGCAATTCAATTAACGGCGGCTAATTTCCAGAGATGGCGAGGAAACTCCCGATATCCGGAGTCCAATTATTTAGCACTTTTTCCGGGCAGATTACGCAACAGCGAGGGCGTTGTGTTATTATTAGTTTCTCCTCCTTCCAAGAATGCCGATTAGTAGTCGTCATAGTCGTGGTCATCATGGCGGCGGCGGCGTGCGTTCCCACGTGGAAGAAAGCAACGTGGAGGGAACCTAATAAGATCTGGAGGAGGGGGTGATGATTATCTTTAATCACTAACCTGCCTCTCGTGGCGCCTCTACATCATCCAGCACCTTCATTCCTTATAAAAATATCTATCACATACAATACGGCGGCGGCGGGGAGAAGAAGCGGCGGCGGGGAGAAGAAGCAGCGGCGGCGATGAGCGCGGAATGCCAATGGCCTCATTACTTGTCATCGCACATTGTAACGGGGAAATTGCTTCTTTCAGGTTTTGTTTGCTCGGGCAATTACAATAAACTCTCGGCTTGACACGTTGTTTGCACAGATGTAGCACATTAATAAACATGAGCTCTAATCTGAATTATTGAACTGCTCGCCAGAATTCTGACAACCACGGGTTCCACGCCGCTGACGGGTCGGAGCCGCGGGGAGGAACAGGGTCCGGGATGTGACCCCCCCACCGGCCCTGATCAGACCTGAGGAACCCTCTCATTGAAGGTACTAGCCGGTTTCCCCCAAACCTGGTTCAGACGCCACCGATCGCCATGACGACAGCGGTCGCACACAAAACAAGCAAGAAATGTGTTTCAAGAGGAAGAAGGTTTGTATATTGACCTTTGACCTTTCATCACGGCTGCAACAGAAGGATATTTCCTGATGACATCATCAGAAAAGAGATTTAAACAGACTCGTGAACAGATGCTACTTTTTTCCCGTAAATTTGTGACTTTTTTCTTGTTAATTTGTGACTTTTTTCGGGTAAATGTTCGATCAACATTAGTTTCAAGAGCAAGAAGTTTAGAAATGGACCTTTGACCTTTGCTGCGGCGTCAACAGAAGGATATTAACTGATGACATCACGCTTCCCTTCTTCTAAACAGACTCGTGAACAGATGTACAGACAACGTCTGGGTTTCATTCTGCCAAAGAAGCTTCTTGTCCTTTACTTCCTTCAAAGCCCCCCCCCCCCCCCCCCAAAACGCCGGGGAGCAGCTTCCCCCTGCAGCAGAGGATTGTGGGAATATCTACAAGAAGAATGCAGGAATAGCATTTTTTTTGTCCTCCTTTTTCCCGGAGGATCTTAAGATGTTCAAAAGGCGGAGGGAGGGAGGGAGGGCCGGCTATTCTGCAGAATCAAAAAGACTACGCCGACTTTGATCACCTTCCTCTCATTCAATGCTAAAAAATGACTGCGGCGGGGTCGCCGGCTCCTCGCCACTCCGGCACGGCGGCGGCTTATTATCCCGAACACGGAGGCAGGCGGGCAAATGAAAGGGGGCTTTCTGTCGGGGCTTTGATTGCAGACGGGTGGCGGGCTGTTAGGCAGAGTACCGGCAATTATGAGAGTTTAGTAGGGAGAGAGAGAGAGAGGGAGAGATGGTGGAGGGAGAGAGAGAGGGAAGGTGGAGGGGGAGAGAGACAGGAAGTGGATGATACGGCATCAGAACGCGGCCCGGATGTTGGCGGCGGGAAGCTCTGCAGTAAATATTGACAAACGGCGGCCCGTCACAGGATGTTAAAAGCAAAGTTTATTGTGAGTGTACAGAGTGTGTGTGTGTGTGAGTGTTTAGAGTGTGTGTGTGTGTGAGTGTTTAGAGTGTGTGTGTGTGTGTGTACAGAGTGTGTGTGTGTACAGAGTGTGTGTGTGTGTGTGTGTGTTTAGAGTGTGTGTGTGTGTGTGTGTGTGTACAGAGTGTGTGTGTGTACAGAGTGTGTGTGTGTTGTGTTTCTCCTTGGGGAGAGCTGCTTGGCAAACACGTCGGAGTAAACAAGACAACGGTGACAATATGCTAATGGGCCGATTCATTATTCGCCTCCAACAAGCTCCGCCTCAGATCTCCGACATCTCCATCACATCCTCCACGCCGCCGCCGCTCCTCCCTCCTCCCCCTCCCTCCCACCGCCACGCCGCCGCCTGATTAATATCTCATCAAGCGCTCCACTTTTCCTGGGAGCGAACCATCACTCACGGGGCTCAAACCATGTTTCACGTGTGACAGGATCAATCTTGGGAGATTGCACGGAGGTGATGTTCTCTAAAGTGGCGCCGGATAAAGTTGTTCACCTTTAAACGCCGCGGAGAGACGGATGCTCGGCGGCGTGCCGGGAGGACGATGCCACGACGCCGCGGTCACAGAGCGGGGGTCAGGGGTCACGATGAGGATATATACACACATATGCGATCCGATGCGTTTACTGTCCTCCGTTAATAACGCCGTTGCTTTGAATCTGATCCATCAGAGAAACTCTGATGGGTGTTTATTGATCGGGCGGTTGGGCTAAGATGCTAGCGGTAGCGTTCACTTGTTGTCATAGCAACGGCAAACATCCGGTAGTTTCTGCTCTTCCTGAGACGCATCCGTTCATAACGAAGTTTCTAACAAACGAAATAAACTGTGATTTTAATGCATCAAATTAAGATTAAAAGGATGTTTTTTTTTCTTGCGTTGTCCTGTTGAAGAGTCCCGAGGTGCTTCGCCGTCTCCCAGACTCCCCAGCGGCGTTTCCGGTTACCGAGACAACTCGTAAGTCATCAGAGCCGGGGTAATTTATTTCCCGGGTTTTAATATGTTACAGACGAGTGGCCGTGTGTCTTCCTGCCGTCGGAGGCCCGGCGTACGGCGGCGGCGTGCGGCGGGGCCGATACCTGTGGTGCCTTTCATGGTTCAGGGCCCTCTAATTTCAACGGGAAGTTGCACATATTTCATGGCTGCATCCCTGCGAGGGGGGATGATGGACTGTACCACTTCCTCTTTGTGCAGGACTTCCACTTTACAGCAGAAGGTTCTGGATCATTTGGTCCAGACGCTCGCCGCTCTACACGTTCACGTCACATGACTGTTCGGAGGTCACAACGTGGATTTTCACAATAAATCTCCATTACGTTGCTACTTTTCAAAGCTTTTCGGACTTTTATTTGCAGCTCAAACTAACAGAGAGCTGAAGAAGCGTTTCCAGCACAAAGCATGACGGCAGCATTTCTCACAAATAAGACGACTGAAAGGTTGAGAATAAAACCATCTGAAACAGATTTCACAATCAGAGAAACACAGCTTCTTACCTGGAAGCAGGTTTCACTCCTCCAGTGAGAGGAGCAGCTCACACACACCAGGTGTGATCCATTAGGGTGATGATGTCACAGGCCCAGCTGACCTGGAGGAAACAACAACATGTTAAAGGTTCTTTTAAAGGACTTTGATGTTTGACCAGGCCACCTCACAGAAAATATGGTTGTGATGTGATGAGTCGGGGCGTTTTGCTGCCCAGGTGTGCTGGAGGAGGGACCCGGAGTCGGATCTCAGCTGGTCTGATCCCAGCTGGTCGGACCAGCGTCTCCTCGGGGCTTCAATAAGGCGGCGGCCTGCTGATCGATACTCGCCGCCTGCGGGAGAATAGATCACGGAGCTGCAGCTGGACTCCACCTCGTGGTTATGAATCAGCATCCTCTTCCTCCAGAGGACCCCAAACACACACACACACACACACACAAGAAGCTGACCTGTGACCCCTGACATCTGGCCCCTGACCCCGTCTGTCTGATGGCCTATCGATTACGTCTGGCCTCGCCCGCTGACTGTTGCCTTGTAATTACTTCACGCGTTTTGTGTTTCGGGTCCGTGAATATTACACGAGGGCCACTCGAGACCTCGAGGCGGCGTCTCAGGAGATCCACGCCGACTTCCTGCAGCCCAAATCAGAAATAATTGCTTCCCTGCAAAAAAAATTTGTGATTTTTTTTTTTTTTATTTGGAGGGGAGAAGCTGAAATCAGGCATGTTTCTGTCTCCTCTGAAGGATGCCTCCTCCTGTCCGATCTCCTGGCCTCATCGCCCCGGCAACCAGCAGGAACCCAGGAGCCCACCTCCTTTTTGGTCAAGCGCTCTCTGTTCTGTTTTGAAATGGATTTGAGCGTCTTCCCCCTCCTTTGTCCACAGATGATTCGACATGAATAGAACTCACAATATCCATAAAATATGAAAACGTTCCCGGCCGCTCGGCGAGAGACGGCGCTATTAAAAAAAAAAAGAAAGAAAATCATCTTCGCCGTCCGTCGCCGACACGTCCGCCAGAGATCTCAACAATCGCCTCGGCAAATTGAGTTTGTTGTGTGTACAAGTACCTGCCAGATTTAATATTGAACGGATGATCCAGAATGGATTTTTGATCCCGGGGAAAATGAGGGGAGATGTCTGTAACAACAGAAAAGTGGGAAGGAGGAGAGAGGGAAAAAAATCCATAACCCTCTCAAGCTAAAATCCTGCTCCCGGCTGCAGAATACATTATTCCATGTCTCTCTGCTCCTTGACGAGCTGTTTTCATGTAAAGAAAAAGCTATAGGCTTGACCTCGGCCTCCGTTTGCCTTTGGCGATCCGCAGATTGCAAGTTTTCAATGCCGGATCCTCGGGGACGGATCCAAGTCAAACCCTATAAATATTTCAAGACTGTTTCTTTGCCTCCCTAGACCTTTTCTAACACACTTCCCTGCCGCCTGTTTACTCTCGCCACTTACTGTCCTGCTTTACATCCAGCGTAACGAGACGCTGCACCTTTAAATGTTCCCTCTCGCTCCCAGGATGCACCACTGTTTTAAAAGGAGAAGCAATCCCGAGCCTTCTTCCCCTCACGCGTGATTCGTGTGACCCGGGAGAGAAGAATCCCGTAAAAATGAAATGTTGACGCGTCGGGATGTTGGGAGGTGCGTTAGACATCTGCTCGCCATCTGAACCTGGACGGAGGCCAAGCGTGCTCCGAACAACGAGGATGATGTCATTATGAGGCCGCGATACCGCTGGAATGTCAACAAACCAACCAGGAAGCTTTACAAATAAAACTCCTTTTAGTGTGAAATCCACTTTAGGATAAAATCACACAAAGTCACATGATTTGTTCACTCAAACCGCAAATATTATATATATTTCATGAAGGCTCTTTGAAATAGTAAAAAGTTTCTTCCTATGATCACAGAAGTGCTTTTATTTTGAAAGGACATGAAGGAAAGGAAACGGTAAGGAAAAAGTAAGCAAAGTATTCATTTAATTTGAATGAATTTATGAGTGCTAAGCCCCGCCCACTTCACACCAGCATGAGAACAAGTGCAGGAAAACAAATCTCCCATAATTCCTAGGGAGGAGAAGCAGCTTCCTGGAGGTTTGGCGAAGGGATACATGAGGACGAACGGCTCCCATGATGCTTCGGTGCATCAACAGGAAGGAGCGGCGTGTTACTCGTGGTTTTAGTGCGACTGTAAACAGGATTAGCATTGGCAGGTAGCGGCCGCTCCCCCGGCAGCTCCTCGCTCCCCCGGCGGGGAACGGCGTGATGCAAATACCCGCTAATGAACTCGGCCGCTCGCGGCGAGGGAGAAGAGATGAGCAGAGAGAGAGTTGAGGGACGAGCGAGCGAGCACAAGATTGATTAGTTTGGAACACGTCCAGCGGGTCACTTCTAACGGCTTATGGAGGATTTACAAAGGTTTTCATCCCAGGCTCCGCCTCCGTCCTGACGCGTCAACGGCGAGGCGATCTACTGGATCCCTTTAGAAATGAGTTTGAAAGAAGGACAGCCGTTTCCTGCTGTAATCCATTCAGTCTAATCACCTGCGTTTAGGGAGGGGGAGGGGCTTCCCCCCCTCCCCCTCCCTAAACACCATTCAGCGTTGCCACGGTGATGAAGTGCCGGCGAGGACGAAGACTAAGTGTCCATTTTTGGTGAAGATCAACTTTCATGTTTGCACAAACGCTGTCTCTCCTCCATCCAACACACACACACACACACACACACACACACACACACACACACACACGCACACACACGCACACACACACACACACACACACACACACACACACACACACACACACACACACAGGACGGATCGAAAGCAATCACCGTGAGGCGGCGGCGGCGGCCGGGAGCCGAGTGTGCGTCGCCGTAGCGACTGACTCTCTCCACTTGCTCTACAGTTTAACCGGCGGGTCGATACCCGGAGGCAGCTGGCGACTCCTCCCCCCCCACCAACGCCGCGGCGTCCACGGCGGCGAGCAGAGAAGAGTTCTGCTGAAACGGTATCGACACACGTTAACCCGCATTTCCACCGCGTACACGCCGTCAATGCCCATTTAGAGAAGGTGGCCGGTGGCTGTGGGGACCAACGGGGGGAGGAGGAGGAGGAGGAGGAGGAGGAGGAGGGGGAGGTGATGGGAGGTCAGCCAAGGCAAGGCTGGAGGGGGGGTCACAGAGTCAGAGGTCAGGGATCGGCCCAAGGTCAAGGTGACAGCAGGGTATCTGTGCAGGGAGGCCTTCATCTCCACCGTGGCCTTGGAGAGGATCGATACCATTACAGAGTCTGTCTGATCCATCACCCCCTCCTCTTCATCACCCCTCCTCCTGTTCCTCTTCATCACCCCCTCCTCCTCCTCTTCATAACCCCCTCCTGCTCCTCCTCATCACCCCCTCCTCCTCCTCCTCTTCATCAACCCCTCCTCCTCTTCATCACCCCCCCTCCTCCTCTTCATCAACCCCTCCTCCTGTTCCTCTTCATCACCCCCTCCTACTCCTCCTCATTACCCCCTCCTCCTCCTCTTCATCAACCCCTCCTCTTCATCTTCCCCTCTTCCTCCTCCTCTTCATCTTCCCCTCTTCCTCCTCCTCTTCATCACCCCCTCCTCCTCCTCTTCATCAACCCCTCCTCCTCTTCATCACCCCCTCCTCCTCCTCTTCATCAACCCCTCCTCCTCATCACCCCCTCCTCCACCTCCACATCACCCCTTCTCCTCCTCCTCATCACCCCCTCCTCATCACCCCTCCTCCTCCTCTTCATCACCCGCTCCTTGCTGTCCTTCTTCCTCCTCCTCCATCCTGCTGTCCTTCCTCCTCCTCCTCCATCCTGCTGTCCTTCTTCCTCCTCCTCCATCCTGCTGTCCTTCCTCCTCCTCCTCCATCCTGCTGTCCTTCCTCCTCCTCCTCCTCTATCCTGCTGTCCTTCCTCCTCCTCCATCCTGCTGTCCTTCCTCCTCCTCCTCCTTCTTCCTCCTCCATCCTGCTGTCCTTCCTGGTCCTCCTCCTCCATCCTGCTGTCCCTTCTTCCTCCTCCTCCATCCTGCTGTCCTTCCTCCTCCTCCTCCTCCATCCTGCTGTCCTTCCTCCTCCTCCTCCTTCCTCCTCCTCCATCCTGCTGTCCTTCCTGGTCCTCCTCCATCCTGCTGTCCCTTCTTCCTCCTCCTCCATCCTGCTGTCCTTCCTCCTCCTCCTCCTCCATCCTGCTGTCCTTCTTCCTCCTCCTCCATCCTGCTGTCCTTCCTCCTCCTCCTCCATCCTGCTGTCCTTCTTCCTCCTCCTCCATCCTGCTGTCCTTCCTCCTCCTCCTCCATCCTGCTGTCCTTCCTCCTCCTCCTCCATCCTGCTGTCCTTCTTCCTCCTCCTCCATCCTGCTGTCCTTCTTCCTCCTCCTCCATCCTGCTGTCCTTCCTCCTCCTCCTCCTCCTCCTCCTTCATCCTTCTGTCCTCTCCTCCTCCTCCTCCATCCTGCTGTCCTTCTCTCCTCCTCCTCCTTCCTGCTGTCCTTCTCCTCCTCCTCCATCCTGCTGTCCTTCCTCCTCCTCCTCCTCCTGCTTCCTTCCTTCCTCCTCCTCCTCCTCATCCTGCTGTCCTTCTTCCTCCTCCTCCATCCTGCTGTCCTCCTCCTCCTCCTCCATCCTGCTGTCCTTCTTCCTCCTCCTCCATCCTGCTGTCCTTCCTCCTCCTCCTCCATCCTGCTGTCCTTCCTCCTCCTCCTCCATCCTGCTGTCCTTCCTCCTCCTCCTCCATCCTGCTCTCCTTCATCTTCTTCTTCTTCCTCCTCCTCCTCATCTTCCTCCTCCATCCTGCTGTTCTTCCTCCTCCTCCTCCTCCTCCATCCTGCTGTCCTTCCTCCTCCTCCTCCATCCTGCTGTCCTTCATCTTCTTCTTCCTCCTGCTCCTCCTCTTCTTCCTCCTCCTGTATAATTTCTCCTATTTTTTCCTCACCTCAGCCCTCTTCTCTGTCTTCAGTGGGTTCATTTAATCGCTCCCCCCTCCTGCTCCTCCTCCTCCCCCCCTCCTCCTCCCCGGCTCTTATGAAGGAGCAGGTCTCATCTTGATACTGACCCCGTCTCCGTGCCGACCCCTCGACTCCGGGCCCCGGCTGAGAGAGCGGACAGGCGGAGATAACTGGGGGCCCATATTGTTTGAACAGCGTTTTATTAAGCCGAGCGCTCTCTTTAATATTTACATTGGTGCATCGGAGGCTTCAGAGACGCTTTAGGCAATTACACACATGACCAAGTCGATAGCCACGGAAACAGCAAAAAAGCCTTTATCACGCCGCCACGAGAGTATTGCCAATTCCGCGGCCCGGCCGCTGATGTAGTTTGCATTTCAATTAAAAAAGGGCTGCAATACTGGTCTTTTATTCAAAGTCAATGTCGTAGGAAGGATCGGCAGAATGCATCCAGAATGGAGGATTTCTGTGTGGAGTGTAATAACATCACACGGCGAGTGTTCGGAGTCATAACGCACGCCGTCGAAGGACGTTCACGGCTGGATGGGGACTTTCTAACGGAGACGAAGAAGCTGGTTGGGTTCGTACCACGGCGTATTAGAGAGAAAGAAACGGGGCAACATTCAGTTTATATGAATATATGTGGCCGATATAAAAACAAGTTGGTTCCAGCCAACACCTGGATGTCTGCCGTTGCTATGACAACAAGTGAACGCTACGGCTAGCATCTTAGCCCTGATAAGATAACAATAAGCAACCTTAAGGACCTTAACGAGGCGTTGGGATGCATTAGAAACATAAACGTACACTCATGAAACGGAATAAATTTCATAACTCATAACTTCAACGCTTTTTGTCGGGTTTTATTTCTCTCCGTGTTTCTAGAAACGTATAGAAGTGAAAGTCTGCAGACCCAGACCTCCTCGCGGGCGGCGCCGCGTGCCGTTTGGCATCGTTAGCGGCAGCTGTGCTGAAAATGACCCGGCGGATTTCAAACGCCTCGGCGACTCGGCCGCCGCACAAACAGACAGATAAACAGGAGCAACAGAGGGGTTGGGCAATCAGGGGGATTGTAATAAGGTGTGTGAGGTTGGGCGAGGAAGCGAGCTGGCTTTGAAGCGCCCCCAGCCCTATCTGCCCCCCCCTGCCCCCCCCGGGGCGGGATGCTTGGAGGATCATAGGTGGCTTTGATAATCGCTCCCATACTCCTAAAACAAATGCAATTACTAAGTTAATTGTGTTCAAAGTGGAGGCGGGCGGTGGAAGGAGAAGTCAGCAATCATGACTGTGCTGACGGTGCAGCGAGCGTGGAGAATAATGGATGCACGCGGGGCAAATACCGGGGGGGTGGGGGGGTTGCAGGAGGGGTTTAAGGGGTGCAGGGGGGGGAGGGGCTTCAGAGGGGGTTGGATGAGTGCGGTTGACACGGCGCTGAGGGATGTGGCGGTGAGCGCCACCCGGCTTGACCTGCCATTTATCAGAAGATAAACAGCGGGGTCACCTGACCGGCCACGCCGCCGCCTGATTGGCCGGCGGGGGCTGCTTAGCATGCAGAGGGGGGGACAAGTGTGTGGCGCGGCCAGGGCCCTCGCCATGCACACACACACACACACACACCACGTCCGCTCCATCACGATGAATTATTGGTCGGAGGGATGATCAATTTGTGTGTGTGTGTGTGTGTGTGGGGGTCAGAAAGTTGTGTATTTTATAACTCCAAGGTTCTCTCTCCCTTTTGCTTTCTCCACTCTATCTTTTTTTCTCACTCCAGAGATGTGGGGGGGAGGCGGGGGAGGAGGAGGGGGAGGGGGTGACAACAGATGTGCTCCCTCCTTCAGAGAGCGGCTTGTTTGATGGCGACACTGGAGCGTATCATGTAGCCCGAGGTGCTAACAGTAAATATTACAATACCACAAGATGCTCACTGCAAACACCATTTCTTGCTCTCCGCCAGTCAATTTGTCCTTTTGTCCCCCCGTGGTGCCTGCGATGGAACCGAGACGGAACCGGGAACCCACAGAGACGTTCTCCCTCTCCCTCCCTCTCTATATATATATGTGTGTGTGTGTGTACAGTAAATATATATATATATATATAGAGAGAGAGAGAGAAAACATCCATGTCCATGAAGCTCCTCCAAACACATTACAGTCAACTTAAGTCGTGATGGACCAGAAAGTAAATCCAGAATGAATAATGACTGAAAAAAGAGTGAAATGTCCCTTTAAAGGGCTTCTCTGCAGAATAATAGGCGAGCCGGGATTCCTGGGATTGCATTTGGCGTCCCGCGGTGCTCGGGTGTCTTTGGCTCGCTCAGTCATTTCAGACGGAGCGGCGGCGGCGTCCCACCCTGGGCGCCGTACAGATGGGCTCATGTGTGGAGAAATGAGCCGCGAGCAATCACTCTCCCCTCTTCCTCCCCCTCCTCCTCCTCCCCCTCCTCCCCCTCCCCCCTCCGCCACTCTCTGTTTGTCGACTTTGCTTTCTGTTTACCTCTTTTCCTCGCCTCCCTGTTCCTTCATCTTCTCTACCTCTCATTATCTGCCCCCCCTACCCATCATGCATCTCTCTCCTCCATCTCCCCCCCTCCCCCCGTGGTGACTGTGTGTCCTGGGGGCTGCAGAGATCTCGGAGTAGGTGGGACTCGGCGGGAGGCCGCCCGGCGAAACGAGCTCGCCGAGGCGATGGGAGCCCATCTCAGGCTCGCGCTACCGGAAAATCTGCCCGTTCACGCTCCGCGGCGCCGCCAGCCGCTGGATGGAGGCGGCGTGATGCTGCGGCGAGGAGGAGGAGCACACAGCCGCTTTTGTTTTTGGGTGGAGGCTTTCATCACAGTCAGCTGCCTCGCCTCCCTCAGACTGACCTGGGGTCTGCTGGCTTTACAGACACAAACCTACTTCAGGCTAAATACAGGAACCAAAGCGGTGGATCCTTCCTGAGGGGATCCAGTAGACCTCAATGATTCAGGATCTCACAAGAAAACCTGGTGATGTGGACGAGAAACCTGTCTTCTCTCCTGTGAACCACAGACTCAGTTTAATCCCGATTAAATGTAAACCAGACCAAAGACACTTCCAGGTCCAGGTCAAGTTCCTCACAAGTCAGGATCTCAGGATCAGACAGACCCTGATCCGGCTTTGCTGCAGGGACCAGTACCTCTTAAGGGAGGCCCTGGAGAACCAGAACCAGGACTGTGTGGGACAGACTTGATGCGGTAAAATGAGGGGTTTTCTAAAGGGAGTCTGGTGAAGTTCCTTATTTATTAAATCAACTTTCAGATTGATTCATTTCTGACATTTAACTTAGCTGTGCAGATCTTCATCATCCACCTGGTCTTCATCCTTCGTCGAGTCCTCCTAGCAGGTCCTGGTTCAGTAAACAGATCAGCTCGGTCCCTACGGAGAGAAGATAAATCATGTGTTGATGAGGTGACGGTCAAAAAGTAGCTTCCCAGTGTAGTTTACCTCATGGATATATAATATATGTATCTATGTTACAGGTTTCAAATAAATATTCCATTATAAAAATAATAATAATAAGAATATTAATAAAGATTCTTCATCCTTTTACTCGCGTTCATACATTTTCTGGGTTCATCCCTGAATTTAAGAGCAGCAAAGAAGATCTGCTTGTTCTCCCAGAACTCTCCAGACTTGTCCAGGTGTAAACCTGAACCTGGTCCCCAGAGTCCTGCTATGTGGTCTCACTCCAGGAGCTGGTCCATTAAACCGATCACATCTTATTCTTTTACTGACTCCAGGTCTGTCTGCAGCCTGGTGTCCTCATGTGTGAGGAGGATGAAAGAAGAGGAGGTGAAGGTTTGGGCTTCAGTTTGTCCTTCCCCATGAACCCCCCCCCATCTTCCACTATCTGGAAAATTCAATAGACTAACCTTAAGAATTTAATTGATGCTGCCAACGGGATTACAAAAGGGCCGGCCGGCGCTGGCCGGGGACGGCTGATTAGCAGCGGGGGTAATTGTTAATTGATTGATGTATCTCCTTACCCCCCCCTAGTTTGGAGACTGTTTTGTTTGCCACAGCAGCAGCAGCAGCACCGGGCCGGCCGGACAGCACATTACCATACATCCACTTCCTCCCTTTTAGAAGTCTGCATATCTGTGTGTGAGCTGGAAGACAAAAAGGTCGTCCACCAGCACATCCCGTAACCACGGTGACGTCCCTCCATCCCTGCACATTCTGTGCGTTATTTTATTTGTTTTCTATTTTCAGAAATGAGATAAAAGGCTGGTGATTAAAATGAACAATAATAAAGGAGCTGTGTGAGAGCGAGTAAGAGAGAGGAGGAAGTGTGTGTGTGTGTGTGTGTGTGTAAAGCTTTCGGGGGAAACACAATCCTTATTTGGTCGAGCAAACAGAAACAGTCTCTCCATTCTGCGTGCTTCCTGTGAGTACAAGGCGCTGCTTCATGGCGTCCCCCTCGGCGTGGACACCTCGGCGGTAACCGTCCCAACGCCACTCTGAAAGCTTCCGCTGCAGCTATTTCTGCTCAGACGTGTCCGAGCCAACACCGAGCCGAGTGCCAAGCGGCGCCCCCCCCCATTCACCCCCTACAACCCCCCACCCGGGTCTGGCACCGCAACCGGCTGACCATCAAGCAATTACACGGGAACTTGGCAATCGGGAGGAAATCCAGTCATTAAAAGGGCTTAACACTGGCAGAGGGGCTCCGTTGGTGGCGAGCCATGCGCCCGCTGCACCCCCGCGCTCAACGGGACCTCTGGAGGGGGGGGGACTTGTGTTGGAGGGGGGGGAACCACCACATACACCAAAGACTTGGCAGGGACCGAGTGAGTTCATGTCATTGTGTACATGAACACGCAGCTGTTCTCACACACACACACACACACACACACACACACACACACACACACGTACCAGATGTTCCCGTTCACACGCCAGCCGTCCGCAGCAGGATACTGTATCGTCGCCTCCGGGAAACCAAAAAAAAAAAAAAACTTGTACTTTTAAAAAAATGTCAACTTTTCAGCAACTCCAGAGAAACACGGCGGTTTCTAACGCGATGACAGCGTCTTCTCAAGTGCTCCGTGAATACGAGACGTCTGGGGTTCTAGAACATGAGAACCGTGGCTGAATGGAAACTGGTGAGGTTTGAGAACGAATGACAGCGGCAACGCGGCGGCGGAGGCGAGGTCACGGCCGGCGGTGGAGGCGAGGCGTCGACGCGTGATTGGATTCTCCAGAGAAGCTGATTCTCATACTGAGAGGATGCAAACTTATGATTTATCTTCTGTCGTCAATCATCTGCCTTTAAATACATTTAATATTACACTCAGCTATGATTGGTTGTATTTCTAATTAATTCAATTAACATCTTAATTGAACTTGCTTTCATTGTTTGTTTACATCAAGTTTACATCATGTGACCAAACCATCCTCTGGACCTGAACTCCTAGTAGACCAGAATAGTAGCAGTGAAGATGTGGCGTTCAGGTGCTTCATTAACCACAGTTTTTTTGGAGTATTTGTATTTTTGTTGTGTTATCTTTGTGAATAAATGAAAACTTATTATCATCAGTAAATCGTTGCAGGATCATCTCTAACTTCTGAAGAAAGTGAGGAAAGGAAGCTGCATGAAGACTTACAACAGTGTTTCCTGTCGGCATGGAGAGGAGGAAACAAGCCATCAGCAGCCTCCACCCTCCCAAACAGCCGTGGACGGGGGCGATGCGGACCTGAACCCCGCTGGTTGGAGGCCTTGGGAAGTTCTCTCCATGCTGAACTGCTGCTGAACTCCTGGAGCGACTCAGGTGAAGGTTTCCCTGGGAGAGATTTAAAGTCCCGGCGCCGCCTGCGGGGGCGAGGACGGCAGGTTATTATTATTAATGCATTATTATATTATTCATATTATTATTACACACACTCTGCCTGCTGTCTCCTATTGTAGCTCGATTCAAAAAGGGATAGTGCTAAGGCGGCACTTTTTGAGCTCAAGTTACTTTGTTCCTTGTTCTTTTCTGGTCTGCTGCAGGTTTGTGGACTCCTCGGATCCACCTAGAGATCCCAGGTCCGGGTCTCAGGTCCGGGTCTCACTCGCGCTAAATAGGTTTCCAACTTACAAAGAATTCTGATAATTCAACACAGAAACATCGATGGAGTCGCTCTTTTAAACTACAAACGGGCTCAGAAACAGAACTCAGTGAGGTCTACGACCTCTGACCTTTGACCTCTGCTCAGCACTGTACAGACGCCGACGTGAACTTAAAAATGACCGATATCGACACCTTAACAAGTCAGGCTTTTCTTCCTAAAACATTCTTAGACTCCAGATGATACATAAAGTTAAATACTACACTCTATATATTAATAATTATATCTATATCTACCAGCTTACCCTTCATCTCTAATTATTCTTACTTCCCTCAGCGCTCCATCTAATTAGTCCGTTGTCTTGTGACGGAGGATGAAACCTCCACGACTGAATAAATAACACCTCCTCATGTCGGGCGTCTTTTACGGCTCTCTCTAATTGAATCACGTGAGTCCGACGGCTCGTTTCCGCGGCGACCCACATCTGATTCGTCATTAAGTCATTATGAAAGCTAATGCAAATAAAGCACCGCTCGCGTCGGGACGGTCACTCCTGTTCATAGCGTGGAGATAGGAGCGAGAAGGAGCGAGAGACAGTAATGATGTGTGGGGATTCACCGGGGAGAGGGAGGAGGAGAGCAGCACTCATTCCTTCTTCTTCTTCCTTGTTGCTTTAATAGAGGAGAGGGAGGGAGGAGGAGGAGGAGGAGGAGAGGGAGTCGCTTAGAAGTCGCCCATAAAGCACCAACCAGAGCATTTTGCTGCAATTACAGCCAGATTGGGGATTTAGATATTAGTGCCCGGTGGTCCATTAGCTGGTAATTTGCCTGTCTCTCAGTGGAGGAGTGTTCCTGCTCAGATCTCCTCCACTCTAATCCTGTAAATAATAGCTGCATGCAGGGAGAAAGGCTGAGTGACACAACCAACACAGGCAGGAGAGAGAGGCAGCACTGTTAGGCCAAATGCATTGTGGGATCAAATGTTTGTTCCACAGTTCAAACAGTTGCATGAAGAGGAGGAAGAGGACGTGAACGATCCCCCATAAAGCAACGCTGCGGTAATTGGCTGGTCCATAACGGCCGTTATGAGCTGGCAGCGTAGAGGACTTGGACTGAGGAGGTTCCCCGTGGTCCGGCCCGGGGACTCGCAGGCTCAGGGTGACATTAATCACTGCCTCCCCCTCCTCTTCGTCGTCATTGATCGCCTGCATAATGGTTCTGCTTATCACCTCGCTGCTTTCTAAAGGGGCAGAAGCCGGTGCGTTCAGGGACATCCTCAATGTCTTTCAGCGCCCTCTTCTTCCTCTTTTGTTTATTAACTGCAGCTGAAATCATCTCCTCCTCCCGTAATAACCAGTCTGCTTCATGTTCCAACCACGTTCATAAAAACACCTTTTTGTTTACATCATGACATCGTGGCTTCCTGTCGCCGCGGCGGGGCGAAGGGTCCCCATCCATCTTCCCGGCCTCCTCCCCCCTTTTCTCCACCTCTAATCTCGCCTCTCTCATCTCTCTTTCAAGAGGAAGAAGGTGAGCCTGAATCTCCAGATCAATCCGGGGGGAAGGTGGAGGATGGGTGGAGGACCTGGGAGGAGGGAACGGAGGACGGCGTGACATTTACATACCGCCGCAGCGCCCCACAGCGGCGTTCACCACGCTCGCCAATCTCGCTAATAAGTCAGCGCTAGTTGGCCGGGTTCCCACCTTCCCTCGGCTCGCGGCCCTAATAGGCCGTCTCCCCGGGACCAGAGGCATCCACGCCATTAGTATCTGTCAATCTGGCTGAAGGAGGCCAGCTCCGGGACCCTTAAGGATCAGTGGCCCTTTGGGGGGGGGGACTTGGCGGTCCCTCTTAAAGCCTCGGGAGAGATGGACTCTGGAATCCTGTGAAAGCCAGGAAAGCAGGGATCTTAGAGGATCTGTGGTCGGAGGCGAGGAGGAGCAGCTAGACAGGATGAGGCTAATGAAGCTCCGCTGGAAGAGCTGACAGCCAAGAAGAAGAACTCATCAATGATCCAAAACGCAAAGATGGATTCATAGAGTCCAACGATAAACATCTGGGGACGTTAAATACATTCAAGGGGACGTTAAAGGGGATGTTAGAGGGACGTAAAGGGGATGTTACGGGGCGTACCCACCAAACGCGATGAAACTTCATCGCGCGACAAGATTACATGTAAAGTCAATGCAAAGACGCGATTAGACGCTTCATCGCGCCGGGCGACGCGATGGCGCGGCGCGATGGACGCGAAAAATCGCTTCATCGCGCCATCACTTCATCGCGCCATCGCTTCATCGCGCCATCGCTCGAGTTGAAATAATTGAACTTTTGCGGCGAATTCGCGTGAAGACGCGCCGCGACAGCCTATCAGCGTTGAG
Organism: Chelidonichthys spinosus; assembly: GCA_029853015.1. Lineage (NCBI taxonomy): Eukaryota > Metazoa > Chordata > Actinopteri > Perciformes > Triglidae > Chelidonichthys > Chelidonichthys spinosus. Next base: position 1,178,244 of record CM056844.1, on the reverse strand, counting down.
ATCGTCACCGACGTGCTGACGTACGGACGTCCTGGTGTTCCCTCACTTTTTGCCACAATATTTATATATTATATTATATATTGCCCATAATCAAAGTTGGGGGGCGCACGCACGCGCGGGCAACAGTCAGCCTGAAGTACCGCTGGAACCGGCCGTCGTCCAGGCGCAGCTCCTGCAGGAGACGGTGGAACTCGCCGAGCTCACGCCGCCTCCGTAGGGTAGCATGCACCCAGAACCGACGTCGGCGCCTAGCCCGCAGACGAAGCTGGGAACTTCTCCAGAGTGCGCGATTTCATTTGTCGCGCGATTAAATCGTGTTCATCGCGTTTGGTGGGTACGCTCCGTTAGAGGGACGTTAAAGGGGAAGTTAGAGGGACGTTAAAGGGGATGTTAGAGGGACGTTAAAGGGGATGTTAGAGGGACGTAAAGGGGATGTTAGAGGGGATGTTAGAGGGACGTTAAAGGGGATGTTAGAGGGACGTAAAGGGGATGTTAGAGGGACGTAAAGGGGATGTTAGAGGGACGTTAAAGGGGATGTTAGAGGGACGTAAAGGGGATGTTAGAGGGACGTAAAGGGGATATTAGAGGGACGTAAAGGGGATGTTAGAGGGACGTAAAGGGGATGTTAGAGGGACGTTAAAGGGGATGTTAGAGGGACGTAAAAGGATGGATGTTCGAGAATGGGACGTAAAGGGATTATTAGAGGGACGTAAAGGGATGTTAGAGGACGTAAAGGGGATGTTAGAGGGACGTTTTCAAAGGGGATGTTAGAGGGACGTAAAGGGGATGTTAGAGGGACGTAAAGGGGATGTTAGAGGGACGTAAAGGGGATGTTAGAGGGACGTAAAGGGGATGTTAGAGGGACGTTAAAGGGGATGTTAGAGGGACGTAAAGGGGATGTTAGAGGGACGTTAAAGGGGATGTTAGAGGGACGTAAAGGGGATGTTAGAGGGACGTTAAAGGGGATGTTAGAGGAAAAAAAGTGTGTTCTGATTGGTTTGTGAGGAAAAGCATGGAGCACCTTTGCAGGTAAGGCAGGTAGATCTTCATTCATCAGACCCTGGAATGAAATGAACTGATAATAATTCAATATATTTGCATTAATTATTTTTAATGCTGAGTCATAATAATATGGTATTTTCCGACTTGAATATTTTGAGCTCAAAGTGTCGATTCGTGGCATTAAGTTAGAGATAATCATGTCCTGCTGCTTATTGAAGGTAATGATTATCACTACATCCATCCTTCTCTCTCCACCGGGCCGTTCATCGGGAGGAATAAGGCCTGTTTGTGTATTGACTTTTAGTGTTGTAAGAAAGCATGGGGGGTTAAATTAGAGGTATGACATCATCACTCCGGCTGTAAACTAAAGTTTCATCGTATGTATTGTTATTATTATATTTCTGGACCGTTCTGCAGCGATGGGCAGATGACCACCTCTACAGGCCCTCCAGTCCCGTAATGTGTCATCAGCACCGTGACCCTACGACCCCGGTGACGAGGCGCTCCAGAGTGAAAGCGTGGAACGCGTCCTCCAGAAGTGGGTTTGATGCCCGCGTGGCGTGTTGGGTCACTTCCACTCCGACTAATGAGTCTGCTGGCAGCGCCGCCGCGGGTCTAATGACGTCGTTGACACCGACGCTACATATTGAGTCACACGGCGAGGCCTCTGGCAGGCGCTGATGTCCTGATGGGGGGGGCGCCACCGCCTGGCACCGTGGGCCGGACGCCGTTGGCAAGGCCCGCCGAGTCGCCCCGCTGCTTTCCCGTGGCACACAGTCTGCAGGACACGTCAATTTGTTCCCCGCCATTGTGAGAGGCGATCTCTCTGGCGGCGGTCCAGAGCATCGCCACCTCATTAGCATATCTGTTATCTGGTGACGGAGAAAGGTAGAAGGAGAGACAGAGTGGTGACGAGTTGCCATCTGGGCTCCGTTTCTTCAACGGACACAAATTAAACCTGTATAGAGAGAGGGGGGAGGAGGGGGGAGGATGGGGAGGAGGGGGGAGAATCGTCAAAAGGCAACAATACTTCTAATCTCTTTCTCCCTCTGTGCATTTTCAAAAGAGGGGGGAAGAAAGGCGCTTTAATAATTAGAGGGGTAGAAAGCTCAAACAGATGAAACAATACCCCCCTCCCCCGTCTCTCCCCCCTCTCCCCCCCGATCGTCTGTAATGACTGCAGCGCTGATGGAGAGGCCTCTTTGAGGATGACATTCAAATCCTGACATTTGAATTATGTCTGTTTATCAGAGGGAGAATGAACCGCCGGCTTTTGTTGTGCCTCCTTCAGGTACACACACACACACACACACACACACACAAACACACACACACACACACACACACACACACTCCTGAAGGGGTGATTTGGGATGGTTTGGTAAAAGTGCGGCGGAGTACAGTGTACACTAAAAACTTTAATGGGTTTTATTTCAAGCATTTACAGCGTTCGAGCCATCAAACAGTAACAACCGACATAAAATCACTCATCGTCACTAATCCCCGCCCGGATTGCCGCTTTATCCGGCGGCTCGCCTCCTCGCGAGGACAAGCACGGACGCCCATTCTGTGGCTGAAATGCTAAAATTCCATCACAATCCGTGTTCACCTTCAGGAAGCGGCGTGCTCTTAAACGGCGGATACAAATTTGCATGTGGAAGATTTATTGTCCCTCGGTTGGAACGGGGCCGCAATGCAAAACAAAAAGGCCGCGTGGGCGGCGGCGGCGTGGCGTTGGCGGCGTGGTCGTCCCTCCTCGGCTGCTGCTTGTCAAAGTTGGGATCTAAAAAAAAAATAAAATCGGGGCGATCCATCACGGTGGCACATGAGGAATTATGGGATTCACCCCCGAGGAAATGTATTCACGGAACGGGGGCACAAACGGGTGTTTAACAAAGGCGTTCGGAAAGTCAGCAAGGTGGGTGAAGGGGGAGGGGCCATTTCACCGTTGCATTATTATTATTATTATTATTATTTAAACAAGCGTACATGTTGGAACCATCAGGAGATTAGTGAGTATTCAGGACATCACTGTATTTAAGTGCCGAACTCCTAAAAGACTACATTTCCCATAATGCACCTAGGTCATTAATTAGACCCCTCTCTACCTTTAAATGCTCACTTTTTTTGCCCCCCAGTTTCAACAGACTTAAAAAGTCTTAAAGTTAAAGATAGTGTCCAAAAATCCAGCCTAAGTTACCCGATGACATCACTATGACATCATCAGACACGCAGAAGAAGTCGCCATAATGCAGACTTGTAAGTATAAACGCCACTTTTACTTCTAAATATATAACATCCTGACATTTCTGCCTGAACGCGGCGTTATGAATATGATTTCTAACAGAAGTATATCCTCCGTCCTGCTGGCGTACGTTACGGCGTCCCGTGTGTGTTTCCCGATAACACGCCGTCTCAACACGAGGACCCGGACATGCTAATCCCTCTCTCTCTCTCCTCGCCGCTGGACGAGCTGCATGATCACCATATTGGCATGTGAGAATAATATAGATTGGGGAGCGTGAGAGGGAGACCAAGTGGAAAATGAGATGATTGCTGAAGTATGTTCTGGCCGATAAAGTGAAATTGCATTTGTGTAAGTGCTTACAGGAGCCGGTCCACGTCCAGCTCTCCGGTAACAATGAGGAGTCTCTTCTCATCCTCCCACCTGAGCTTCAGTCTGCTGGTTTACTTCCTCTCTGAAGGTCAGGAGGTCAGACTCTCCCGTCTCTCAGGGAACGCATTGTTTAATTCACGCCGTTTCCCAGAAGGCCCGGCGGCCCAGCATGCACTGAGTGCCGCCTCGTGTTCTCGGTCTTTCAGCGGTGGGGGGTTCAGATGACCGCTCGCTGGGTGATGCAGCCGCCGAGGTTCTCTCTACAGTAGAACTGATGTGTATCACTCCGCTGCAGAAAGTAGTCCCCGACTAATCCGCGTTATCCTCCTGTTTAAAGAAACTGCAGAGATCAGCTGTTTTAAGCAACGACTGAGAGGCTTCTTAAAGATTTACATCTTAATAATGATTTAATGGGTTTGGAGCTACATAGTAGAATGTTGGAAAACACAATAAAACTGAATAAATAAATAAAACTAGCCCCGTCTTTTAAAGTCTCTTTTTTTTTTCACTGAGAAAATGAATACATAAATGAATAAATAAATAAAATAAAAAAGATTAACAAAAATATACACAAAAATGATTGAATACATTTATTTTCGATATAATTGAATTTGATGGAAGAAATGTCTTTTTATTATTAATCATAAGCATCATCAAAGGAGCAGAATTTACTACCAGTAGCCTACATGTCCCAGAATGCTCTATTTTACGAACACAGCATCTTTGCCTGTTTCTTTCTGCTCCTAATAAACAAGTTGAGGCATTTATTGACAATTAAATAAAATAAATGATAAAACGTTATCTTTTAAAGTCTCTTCCCTGTAAAAATATAATGACATTTGATGGAAGAAATCGTTTTTTTAATCATATGCATCATAAAAAGAGCTGCACTTCCACTCCACCAGTAGCCTACATGTCCCAGAATGCTCCGTTTTACAAATAAACTGCCCCTAATAAACTGGTAGATGTATGTGTTGCTTTAGAGGTAAAACAGAGTCTAAACTGGGCTCCGGGATCGGAGCGTTGTGGTGTAACGTGTCGGCCCCAAACAAACAACTCTTAGAGGTCGGGGGTCGAGCCGGCGGAGGTCAAGCCCGCGTACAACACGGCGGCTGTGCAAACACACAACGGGCCTCTTTGTTCGGGAGTTCCCGCTCCGCTGAACACGCTCCGGGTCGGGCTGCTGTTTCCGTTTAGTGGCTGATCCTGGGGCAGTTCTTCTTCTCCTCCTCCTCCTCCTCCCTGGATTTCAGCGCCCGGACGCTGGGAGATGATTTTGTGAATGAAACCATGCATGTCCTCGCAGCCTTTATGATGCTAATGACTAGCAGCGGAGGAACAATCGGGGGGTCGGGGGTCATGCTTGTGGGAAATCGAGGCGATGCGTGTGAGTGTGTGTTTGGGTGAAAACCTCCACAATGTCAAACACACTCATTACTTTATAGTCAGAAACTGGAAAAACAACATCAGGCTTGCTGACAGGAAGTGTAATCTATTACAAATAATCATATTTTACCGTCCAATCATCACTCATCTCATTCTGGATGTATTTTATTTTTAATCTCTGATTGCTCATCTAAAATATGAGAGACGCTGCATGTTTATTTAGTAAGAGAATATGAAGTAAAAGTAAAAACAAATCAATGATTCTCTCCAGTCAACAAGTGGTTTATTATTATGTGATGGGATTGAATAGAATAACAATATTTAATGTACTTTTATCTTTGAAATAAAACGATTATAGCAGTGTTTGGTCACAGCTTATTTTAGATTTAAGCTTTTCATATTTCCACAGAACCGTATAAATGAGAATATCAGAGAAAGACTCACATCTCTCTTCAACAGCAGAAACTCGACCCGACGTCCTCCGTCTTCCTCCTCACCGATCTCTTCACCTACAAAATAAAAGCACAACGAAACAACAATGAATGGCCTTTATTAGTCCGTGTGTGTGTGTGTGTGTGTGTGTGTGTGTATGATCTGTAAAACACATTCAGTTTGCCCTCCACATTTAATCTCTATTTACACAGCAGCACATTCCTTTAACTGTATATCTATGTCCATAAATCATAAAAGTCCATCACATCTCACAAATTAATTCACAATATTCAATAAACATATAATT